>OU964979.1:3450000-3752500 GCA_918808275.2 Dolichovespula sylvestris
GAGATATCCGTTACTGATAAAAAATAAAAGAAAAGATAATAATAACGAGAATAAATGAGTACAGTGGTATAATGCAAAAAGAAATGTCACAAATAAATCGATTTCACGATTAGTTTAAATTGGTTTTAATTAGAGAAATTCGTTAACTGAAAGAAAAAATAATAATAAATGACGTTCGATTGAATGCTGTGGTATTGTGTAAAAAAGAAAAGAAAGATCAAATTACGAATAATGTGCTTTTACGATTAGTTTAGTTTAGAAAAATCTTTCACCCGAAATAAAAGAAAATAATAAAATATAATAAAAAATAACGTTTGATTAACAAGCGTGATATAATGCAGAACAAAAAAGTAACGAATATACCGCTTTTACGGTTAGCATAATTAGATTCGATTAAATTATGTGTAATCAAGTGATTACCATGTTTAAATAATTGTTCAAGTTATTTGGAATTTAAAACAAAACATCCTCAAAATTTATAAAAGTGTTTGTAAAATTTGATTGGAAATTATTTGCTTATTTCGTTAATATAAAGATTGAAATATGTATGATCACATTATCGGCATTTTCAAAACTTATGTGCAATAATCAATTTGAAATTGTCGACAACAATTTTCGCTATAGTAGCTGAAACAATAAGAAGTCTTAGGAAAGTGCATATGACAACAACAACAAATTATCGATACAAAAAGTCACGAAGAAATATTTAAGTAACATATATATTATTACCACACACAAGACTAGTTTCTGTATCACTAAATGTAAATGCTTATAATTTACATCTAGGAACACAAAATAGTATGATATACATAACAGTATATAAAGTTCACATTGAAAGAAAAGAATATTCGAAAAATTACATCATTTCTATTTAAATGGCATACATTTACGAATAACAATATTAATAACTATTTCGTAAGATGTAAAATATAGACAAATACTCATTGCACCTTTCTTTTGTATCCAGTAACAAATGTGTTATATATTAATTAACTTATTACCTAAATACTTAGTAAGTAGTAATAGATGCTAAGAGTAATTATTATGACAGTCAGATAGTACTAAATAATACTAATGATATTTTTATTATCTATAACTAAGTAACTTACTTATCAACAACGGCCGGTAACAAGCAATTACCCATCGATCCACGGAAAAATAAAATAACTATCAACAACTCCGAAAACTAAGGTAGACATGTATACCGTTGGCAATATCGTTGCATAGTAAGGTAGCAGAACACGAATTATGATCCGATGATAATAAGTGGCTATGGAATTGAATGAATACAAATCTATATACAATATTTATATATATGTATATATATCTATATATATATATATATATATATATATATATATATATATATATATATATATAAACATATGTATAAATATATTTTCTTTTTTAAATCATATGATCTATTGTTTTTAATATATTTAGTACGAATGAATAATACTATATAAGAAATAAATTCATATTAAATCAGATATACCATTCTAAAGAACGTCTACTGCAAGTCAACGACCATACCACGTTGAAAACACCAGTTCTCGTCCGATCACTGAAGTTAAGCAACGTTGGGCACGGTTAGTACTTGGATGGGTGACCGCTTGGGAACACCGTGTGTTGTTGACATTCTTTTTGCTCCTTTTTTATTTTTTTTTCTACACGACAAAAATCACAATGTATAATGCGCGTCATCGTACGTCACTTGTCATTCGTCTGCACCGAATCTAATCTACCTGCATCGATGAGCGCAATTATTTCGACGCAAAACGAGGTAAGTAAAAAATTTACGTATATATATTTGTCTGAAATAATACCATCGAATTTACTCAATATTTTCAGTACGAGTGATTGAAACTATATAGGAAATGAATTTTTATGGATTCGTATATATCATTCTAAACAATAAATCTTACAAGCCAACGACCATACCACGTTGAAAGCACCAGTTCTCGTCCGATCACTGAAGTTAAGAAGCAACGTTGGGCACGGTTAGTACTTAGATGGGTGACCGCTTGGGAACACCGTGTGTTGTTGAAATTCTTTTTACTCCATTTTTTATTTTTTTATTTTTTTTATTTTTTTTTTATTTTTTATTTTTTTTTATAAACTGCCTTACAATGCGAAGAAACTAAAAACCTTACGTATATATATATATATATATATATATATTTATATTTATTTTCTTAAATCATATAATCCATTTTCTTAACCCTTTCAGTGCCGAACGAAAAACGGGAGTTTATGTGATAATAATCTGACGAATTTACTATGGTTTAGGAAAAAGCCCATAAAAATCATACTAAAAATAATACTTAAAAAATTCGAAACCCAGCTTATAGGGGAAGAATGGGAGAGTAATGTAAGGCCGATTGTATTTCAATAGTTATTGAAATCATATGAATAATAGCAATATAAACAATTATGAAAAACATAGAAATAAATTATTCTTTTACAAATAAATATTTTCACTAATCATCGTTTGATCAATTGTGTGTATGTCACGTGGTATAAAATATAAATACTACATTTTCAATAATTTTTAATAAAATAATCAATATCGGTCTTGAGAACACAAGCGTCAGGCAGATCTCTTAGAGAACAAGTGGATCGTGTAGCTGGTATAACGTGACTAAAAAAAAATTTAGGTGTTATTATAAATATTTATAGTTAGTTATCCGGCCGCTAATAGTATGTAACATAAGATCTAACGCGTCAACAATTCGAACTAATTCTTCGTTATCCATGTCCATAACAGGGTGTACTTTTTGTAAAAAGGTAGCAACAAAACTGATAAAATTTTCTGATACAAATAGTAATTTTATCAAAACGTTGACGGTTTTCGAACACTGACTGCACTTTCGAACGGTCAATAAAGACTTGAGCTGTTTGATAACTATCATAAACATCGTAAAGATAGCGATTACGATCCCAATAAACTATCCCGTGTCCCGTTTCTACTCTATTACTCCAACATATACAGAGCCTCGGCACTAATCATCCTAAGATATAACAAAAAGTTAAATTTAATAAACATTTTTTTTCAATTTTGTTGCATCCAATTTGAACCGTTTTAACGTGTCATACACTTATTTTGAGATACAGATCTCTCGTGATACGTATAATAAGACGCCAACGCATGCGCAACGATATAACGTCGTTGGCACTTTGCGCTAGTGTACCAAACGACGATATATCGATATATAACTCTCTAAAAGAGTTAATATACTTACTACGAATGAATAAAACTATCTAAATAAGTATTAATAAAATCAGATATATAATTCTAAACAAGAAGTGTTTCAAGTCAACGACCATACCGCGTTGAAAACACCAGTTCTCGTCCGATCACTGAAGTTAAGCAACGTTGGGCATGGTTAGTACTTGGATGGGTGACCGCTTGGGAACACCGTGTGTTGTTGACATTCTTTTTGCTCCTTTTTTATTTTTTTTTTCTAAACGACCAAAAATCGCAATGTAGAATGCGCGTCATCGTACGTCACTTGTACTCGACTGCGCAGGATCTGAGCTGCTTGTTTCGTTTAACGCAATTTTTCCTCCTCACATAACGAAGAAACTGAATTTTCTGTTCTTTGGTCCCGTAGATTTGTTGCCAATTTATGACAATGGAATGCGAAATATAGTTCGTCTCATTTTATTGTATACGTCTGAATAGGCAGTTTCCTGTTAATGTTTACGCTATCGTTCTTGCGACGATTGCCCCCTGGTCGAGACCAGCGACTCCGAGACAGTTTACAAAAAATGAATCGAACGTATGTATTATCGACCGTATGCCAGTATATTCGTTCTGCTGTTACGAATTTGTCGTTGTACAACATCCCAGTTAAAGCAGAAATTTTAAATTTCTTCTAAGGCATAAATGTAATTCTAATTTAAAATCCATATATTTTGGATTAAACAATTATTATTAATGTGAAATTTGTATTTCGTTATATATATCTGTGTGTTTAGGTGGTTGTATATATATATCGTCGAATGCATATTACATATACATATGTTATTAATTGGCAAATTATTCACGTTTCAGTGTATAGATAAACGTCTATATGGTTGTGTATGTGACTATAGACATCGCATATGATTATATATGTATACGTCCTTTTTGTAACGTAAAACATAAAAAATGTATACATTGAGTTTATTGTCATCAATAATTATTAATCGATTATAAATATTTACCGTAATCGATATCTCGACTAACGTAACATTTTTGAATTATGTTCTTTCCAATAATAAAACAAAATTCACTTTGGAAAATACACACTTCGGTAATTCCTCTTCGCTTGTAAGGTAAGAATTTTTGTCACTTGAAAATACATACTTTCGTTTAACTTCCTCCGAATAATCGAATTTAGTAACAATTTATGTTATTTGCAGCAGCAACTCTAACGATCTTCACTTTATTACTGTCCACCTTATTTTTTGTACACTTCTAACGATCGGTTAGAAGAAAACTGCCAACAAGGAGACTCGTGGAGGGCTACAATTCGACAACTTAAAAACTTGGATACCCTTCTATTATCTTCTTTCTTTTTTCTATTCCGTAATAATAGTGAACGTCGCTGTTTCCTTTTTTGTTCGAAAAGTATTCACGAGGTCGTTAGATGGAAACTTTCGAAGGATATAGAATCCGAAAAAAAGAAGACAAAGTATATTCTCCTTAAAGGAAAGGGTAGCCCAAAATGATTAATGCAAAACATCGTTCGTAGAGTGCTGATCGATTATACTTCAGTCGACTTTGTTCGTTAACGACTAACCCTTTTTCATTTCTTTTCTTTTTCTTTTTTGGTCCGTATCCTCGATACGGATCGAAACGGACTCAAAAACAGCCTTATATTTTTTTTTCTTTTCTTCGTATTTTTTTTCGTTAGTCGCAGGCATTATTCAAGCAACCAATTTCAACCCCTTTTCATACGTAGTTTACTTCGGGAGTAGTTCGTGCCCGGACGAACAGTTCGTCGGCGACCTTCGAGTGAGCAAAATGGAAGGAACCAGAGAAGTATAATGATAACCTCGTTTTATTTAATTATTTATTTATTTTTTTTTTTTATAAATAGGTTTTAGTTCTTTTGACGAGTGTGACGTTTTGTGAGAATAATCGTCCCGAGTGAATTTGTTTTGAATCTCAAAAAAGGAAAAGCCATTGTGACGGTTTTCAAAAATCGAAATCCTTTCTTTTCTTTTTTTTTGGGTTTTCCTCACTCTTGAGCAAATTCAAAACTCTTGCGCAATCGGAATTGTCTTCTGGGTGTTTTTTCTGAACCTTTCATTTTTTCAATCATTGCCATGATTTCGAAACATTGTAATCTTGTTTTGAAATTTGATTGACTACAAAATTTGCTACAGATTGCTACAGTGCTATTTCATGACTGTTAATTATTTTCTCGGTGAAGTAATTGTGTAACTTTCTCTAATTAAATCAGAAATAGATTAATCCATATATCAAGTGACATGGAATAAAATTATTATCTAATTTTACAAATGAATAATAAAAATTGTGCTTCGTGGAACTGTTAATAATTGTTATCAACAATTTTCGTATCAGTTAGCAATTTATAATAATGAAACTGTTACTAATTAATATTTATTTTTATATTTTCCTCGTGTAAATACAAATTATTATTTCGGATATCTGGGATTAGTTTATTAGTCTTTAATGTTTCGAAAGTTTGCAAACATATTTGCGAACAATTACATTTTATATTTAACATAAACAAATGTTTATTTTATTATAACAATATTTAAAAATCTATGTCAATATTCTGCAATTTTATGCAGTTTTTGTGCCAACAATTTTATACTTTTAGATGACTAACAGATTCATAAGAGCAACCAAATGTCATTGAAACTTTACATAGATAGGAGTATAATTTTATTTAATCATCGGACATTCAATAATTTATTATTATTATAAATGTGATAATTCCACTGTGGCTTTTAGGATGAGGTATGTAGATACCGTGGCAGTCAACGTGTCAATGTTAAATTTTGAAAAATTTACCGCTAAATTATTAGTTTAATACATAAATACGTATTATTAATAGTTATAAACACATATGTATATAAATGTATATGTATGTCGCCTAATATGATTTCTTTTAGAAATGTTTGATTTTGCATAATTTAAGTAGATAATATTTTTTATTATGATATACACATATATTTTTTCAAATATATTATAAACACATGTAAATTTTTTATACGTATAACAGAATATTATTATATGTTAGTCTATTGACACGTAAAAGTAAGATTTAACTTGACAAATTTAATATTTTTGTTTATGATGACGTCACAATGGCTTATTTTTAATTGCTATTATAAGTGAAATTTCTTTCTTCAAAAGATGATAACCAATTATTCAGCGAAATGCAGGGATATGTAATCATTTTATTTTTATTTCCATAATTTTTTTTTTTAATTTTTAATATAAAAGAACCAAACTTCGTATATCTCTTTTTTCATTGTTCATCAATTATGAAAATATGATTTGAAAATATGTTTTTAATATCATAGAAGCGATAACGTTGAATATTTGAATTACACAATTTTTCTTATTTTTATTTACACTTAAGGATACTTTACCAGCATTTCATTAATCGTTTTCGTTTGTTAATTTCTTTAGATTATAATTTTATCATTTTTTGACTTTAATATTTTTGTGACATGACTTTTTAACTTTCTCATTGCATTATATTTATGAAAAAATATAGTTCCTGGTTGACAATGAAAATCAATAAATCCATTTTAATTATATTCGTTAGACCAATTTTTTCTTTCAGAATATAGAAGTACAAAGTTCGTGAACTTTTTAACGATCTGAAAGAGAACCATTAGCCTCGGAAAGATTCGAAGAGATGTTATTGATTTTTGAAATCATCTAGATACTTTTAGCCCCACATTGGTATTAAAAATTCCGACATTGGGCACCAACTTATCGGCCAATCGAATACTATTCTTTCGAGATACAAGTTAGGCTCGTAATTTTATAAGCCAAGAACACTTTTGAACCTGCTAATTCTGTACTATACTATTTAATTGAAACAACATTGTTTTGCATTATCTCTTTCAAGGTTACAGATTTTTCCAATACCGTGAAAGCGATAATGTGGAGCAAACGATTGCTCGGTTTTTCAGGAGTTTGGCCATTGGAAATTCGGGACCGGTTGTTTCTACCTTTTCTATTTTACGGATGTCTTCACAGTGTTTTGGGACTTCTCGATTTGATCGAATCCATCAAAGATATCCGTTACGTACTGACAAACATTATGGAGAACATGCTGATGTTAATGACAGTGACGAAATTTGGAATGTGCCGAATAAAATATTCATCTTTATCAAGATTTTTGACAGATACGAGAAACGATTACATCGTCGATAATTATAAAACCAAAGAGGAGAGACTGATTTTTATGACATATAACAAACTTTCCTATATATTCGTCATGACTGCGTTCCCATTGATGACCTTCATAATTGTTTTGTATTATTTTAGAACTGTCGTACCGAGTATTGTTATGGGTAATATAATCATTCTTAATATTTTCATTATATATCCTTGTTTTTTTTTTTATTAACGTTTAATATTTTCTTCTAACGGAATAATAGACAAATTTGTATGTGTATAAATTTATGCGTATACATTTTTTGGACACGATTCATCTGATTGTAACGCAAAGGTTTTTATTTAGTGAAATATTTCAGTCATTGCAATGACAACTATGTATTGTTAAATACTAACTTACATCTGTTATAATGGCAACATATTCTATATAACTGATCGAATTTCGATCGAAACTCTTTTATCAAACATTTTCTTATCCAGCTTCAATTTTCGGAGTTATCTAAACAATGCTTTCAGTTCAAACAATTCCTTTCAAAAATGTCATATTACCGCAAATAAAAGTTGTAACGCTTTCTTTTGATCGTTCGGTATATATATACGTATATAGAATTACATAATGGGTTAAAAATTCCTATATATGATATTTCAAAAACTCGAATTGTTAATGAATTATATAATTACCTATTAATATAACAATTGTAATAATGCAAATCGATAATAATAATAACGATGATAATAATAAAAGTGAAAAGAAAAGGAAAAAGTGATAGAGAGAATAATGCACATATGTTATATATAACATATTTATATAAAGACTATAGAAAATTAATTTATTTCAAAATAACATATCATATAAGAAACAAATTAATTCCTTTTTTGCATGCGGCAAAACAATAATAGTTCGTGGAAATGATTAAAAACAAGTTACGTTATTAACGTTAATCATAATTATTTCCCCATGCAGTAATGGCAAATTCTTCATTGGAATACAAATTACCCTACAAAATAAAGCCGTTATTGAAGCCGTACGATGCAAAAAGGTATGCGTTTGGTTGCATACACGAATCTTTACGTATAGTAGTGATCATTTCCGGTTACGTCGGAACTGATTGTTTATTGGCTTCTACCGGTTTTCATCTTACCGGTCAATTGGCAATATTGAACTGCAGAGTGAAGGATGTTTTAAACGATACCGATGGCTCTTGGCAAGGAATTCGTAAAATGATTCTTCGACATCATCGTTTGATAAGGTAACGTCACTTCTTTAATTAAAGCGTCTAATTCACAATGGAACGCCTACCGAGCGACGTCTTTCCTTTTTTTCTATTTAAACGGTTCAAATGCATTGGTCGATATGAATTATGAGACGCCGATTTTTTGTGCGTATTTTTAAGATACGAATTTTTTGAAACTTTTCTTTTTTTCTTAAAAGATTCTTACAACTTCGTTACGAAAAAATTATATTTTTCCAAAGATTGAAATTTTCCGTCGCATACTTATTCGAAAGTAATACGACAAAAATAATTTCTACGACGCCATATTTGTTGTAAAGTAAAATGTGAAGTCACATTATTTTACATTTACAATCGAATAAATTTCTCTTTATACGTTTTTTTCGATCACAACGTATTATTAAAATCTGATTTATCCACAGAAAAATTCGAAGTGATTGTTTTAAAACTTAAATTCGTTTCTTCCCACCAACAGAAATCTCACGCGTCTCATAATTTTTAATATTAACACGAACTGATATTATTTCACAGTGGCACAAATTTTTGTTCTTTCAATATCAGGAATATTTCATTATAGAAAATAGTTCATCTTCTTCGTATCTGTTTCAGATTAGCAGATATATTAGAAGACAGTTTTAACATTGTCATTTTTCAACAATTGTTAGGTACAATGTTTCAAATTTGTATATCGAGTTATCAAATACTCTCCGTACGTAGACGCCGCCTACGAAAATTTTGCATCGTACATCGTCTAATAAATAATTTTTAATTTTGTAGAGTTTAGCGGTATTAGAAGGAGTCGGTATATTAACGTTCCTCATACACTTTTTCGTTATGTCGAGTACATTGTTCACTTATTGTTACATCGGTGAATGTCTCATCGAGGAAGTAATTAATCGAATTTTTATCGAATTGCAATTCAATTTGTAATATGATTCTATCGTTTAATAATACGATCCTGTTTATCTTTTTTTTTGTTCCTTTTTTTTCTTTAATTCAGAGCACTAACTTGTGCGAGGCCCTTTATCATTGCGACTGGTACGAGCTGTCGACTAATCATATAAAAACGATTTACATTTGTATGATTCGTGCTAGAAAACCACTACGATTGACTTGCGCCAAGTTTTGCGTTGTATCCTTGCGCACTTTTGCCGACGTGAGTCGTTATTGTTAATATTTCTCCGTCTTCTTTTTTTGATATATCATTCGCATTACGCTAAATTTTTATTTTTTTTTTGTTTTTATTTTTCAGGTTTTTATCTTTTAATCGGCATCTGGTTAATCGTTTCTTTTCTTTCTTAGATTTTACTTTCGTTCTTCTCTCGCGTAAAGTTTTTCTTTTTTCCTTTTTCTTTAACCTTTTGAGCTCTAAATACTCCTGCCTGAAACGGACCATAGGGACAGAGCGCGTCTAGCGTTGACCATTGCTGGGGCCGGAATACTTTTTGTATAATTGGTTAAAGAGAGGGACGTAAAATGGGATTTACGTTTCAGAAATTCCCGGTGATTTTTATGACCCTAAAACTGCCCAATCGCTACCTAAGGAAGGCAAATTACTAACGAATGCTCCTGTATTAATTTTACACGAAAATGACTGCATATGGATTGAAAAAATCGACAAACGCATATATGCGCTATTAGTCCAGGCCGATGACTTAGAGAAAACACATATATGCGGCCTTAGGCCATACGGATGACTTTAGCCAAACGCATATGTGCGTCCATAGAGCTCTAAAGGTTAAAGTATGACGCGTTCTACAAGTTTTGATTCTTTTCAGAAATCTTCATGTCTTATTAGTTTGTTACTGACAGTTTTTATTTATTGACTATTTCATCATTAAACGAGGCGAAATATCATTGTTAATGTTTTCTTTATTTTTCATTTTCATTTTTTGTTTGTTTTATTTTTACGAATAAATATTTATCTCGTTGATCGTTTTTTCTAGTTTTTCTTTTATTAGTTTCGTGAATATTTTATTACGAATATTTTTGACAGTTTAATTGATATTTCGAGGTTCAAATGATTTCATCTTTTTGCAAATTTTTCAGATAATGAAGACATCGATGGCTTACCTATCTGTATTACGAACTTTTATGTGAACAAAATTGTGAAGCAACTAAATTTGAATAATTATTACTGGAATATTATTAATGAAATTTCGATGAAAATTTTGGACATACTGTAGGTAATAAATCTGCATACAATCACATTATTTAGATAAGTATAGTTAAGTTAAACATTATAAATGATATATTTAATATATTAATATATGAATATATTTGAACTATATTTTCACTATTAAAGTAACTCCTTTTTTTGTTGCTTTAATATCTTCTTTTCTTTAATTTCTTTTAAATATTAATAAAATAAAAACCAACACAAGGTAAAACGACATACGTTTTTCAACATGTTTTTTTCTCCTATCGTTCGTGACATCGTAGCGATTATTAGCTCTCGAGAAAAACGAGAGATTTAAGAGCCTATAAGTCGCTCCAGAGTCTATAATTAGGTTTTAAATCCGATAATTTATTATGATCCTATTATCGACTTGCCTATGCCTACTTCAATGTATATTGTTTCCTACGTTCTTTCTCTGGCCCATTTAATGCTCGTTCGGTTACGGCTTGATTAAATTAGTTGCTTCGATAACTGATCCGCTATTGTTCAACAACTGCTTTCCTCAAAAGTTTAAACTATTCGTAGGAAGGTCTTGTCGTTGCATAACGAATCTCATCGCTTCTCCCTCCACTTCTCCTAAATATACCCACTTATTTTAATATTAGGGAGAAGCGGCGGGAGGAGCATTATCGAGCGAATAGTCAAAGGGATATATTAAGAGCAGATCGAGCGAATCATTGTCATAGTATATTTATATTAATAATTTATTTCCGTGTACATCAATGAAGCTATTATTTTTACGCGCATTTAACCAAGAGTTAACGGGATCCACCAGACGAGCGATATTGGCTAACCATCTTTACACATGTTTAATATCGCCGCCCATTTCATCGTGGCCAATAGGGCTATATCTCTCAGCGAAACATAAGACGGAAAACGAAATTATCCGTGTGAAGCGACCCTTATCGTTGGTACGGTGCGAGACGCCTACGATCAGAGGCTCTCGTAGATGCGCCAGACGCAACAATTTCCTTCACTCTATACTTACTTAATACGGCCAATTGACCGTTCAGGTGAAAACCGGTACAACCCAATAAACAATCCGTTCCAACGTAAGCGGAACGATCATTGATATACGTATAAATACGTGTATGCAATCAACTGCTTAATATTTGCATCGTGCGGTTTCAAAAGGAGCTTTATTTTATAAGATAACATAAATTCCGTTGTAAAATGTAATAAAAATTCTCGACAATTTTTCTTACGCCCCAAATTATTTCATTTGATTCGGAAATATTAAAAGAAGGGAAAAATGCCTCATTACTATATTCGGTACGACAGATTTAAAGTAATATAAAAAAAGTCTTGACATCGATGAAGAAAACAAAATGATGACGTATCTATGAGAAATTATGTTATATTTTAAAAACATCGAATTTTCTTAGCCGTTCGCATAACTTTCAGCTGTGTAATCAACTTCTGTTTCGATCAGAAGCAGAGATATCCGTTACTGATAAAAAATAAAAGAAAAGATAATAATAACGAGAATAAATGAGTACAGTGGTATAATGCAAAAAGAAATGTCACAAATAAATCGATTTCACGATTAGTTTAAATTGGTTTTAATTAGAGAAATTCGTTAACTGAAAGAAAAAATAATAATAAATGACGTTCGATTGAATGCTGTGGTATTGTGTAAAAAAGAAAAGGAAGATCAAATCACGAATAATGTGCTTTTACGATTAGTTTAGTTTAGAAAAATCTTTCACCCGAAATAAAAGAAAATAATAATAAAATATAATAAAAAATAACGTTTGATTAACAAGCGTGATATAATGCAGAACAAAAAAGTAACGAATATACCGCTTTTACGGTTAGCATAATTAGATTCGATTAAATTATGTGTAATCAAGTGATTACCATGTTTAAATAATTGTTCAAGTTCTTTGAAATCTAAAACAAAACATCCTCAAAGTTTATAAAAGTGTTCGTAAAATTTGATTGGAAATTACTTGCTTATTTCGTTAATATAAAGATTGAAATATGTATGATCACATTATCGGCATTTTCAAAACTTATGTGCAATAATCAATTTGAAATTGTCGACAACAATTTTCGCTATAGTAGCCGTAACAATAAAAAGCCTTAGGAAAGTGCATATGACAACAACAACAAATTATCGATACAAAAAGTCACGAAGAAATATTTAAGTAACATATATATTATTACCACACACAAGACTAGTTTCTGTATCACTAAATGTAAATACTTATAATTTACATCTAGGAACACAAAATAGTATGATATACATAACAGTATATAAAGTTCATATTGAAAGAAAAGAATATTCGAAAAATTACATCATTTCTATTTAAATGGCATACATTTACGAATAACAATATTAATAACTATTTCGTAAGATGTAAAATATAGACAAATACTCATTGCACCTTTCTTTTGTATCCAGTAACAAATGTGTTATATATTAATTAACTTATTACCTAAATACTTAGTAAGTAGTAATAGATGCTAAGAATAATTATTATGACAGTCAGATAGTACTAAATAATACTAATGATATTTTTATTATCTATAACTAAGTAACTTACTTATCAACAACGGCCGGTAACAAACAATTACCTATCGATCCACGGAAAAATAAAATTTCTATCAACAACTCCGGAAACTAAGGTGGACATATATACCGTTGGCAATATCGCTTGATGGTAAGGTAGCAGAACACGAATTATGATCCGATGATAAGAAGTGGCTAAGGAATTGAATGAATACAAATCTATATACAATATTTATATATATGTAAACATATGTATAAATATATTTTCTTTTTAAATCATACAATCCATTTTATTTAACATACTTACTAATTATGAATAATACTATATAAAAGACATATTCTTATCAGTGGCAGATATACTAGTCTAAACACCAAGCAGTATAAGTCAACGGCCATACCACGTTGAGAACACCAGTTCTCGTCCGATCACTGAAGTTAAGCAACGTTGGGCACGGTTAGTACTTGGATGGGTGACCGCTTGGGAACACCGTGTGTTGTTGACATTCTTTTTGCTCCTTTTTTATTTTTTTTTCTACACGACAAAAATCGCAATTATAATGCGCGTCATCGTACGTCACTTGTCATTCGTCTGCACCGAATCTAATCTATCTGCATCGATGAGCGCAATTTATTTCCACACAAAACGAGGTAACTAAAAAACTTACGCATATATATCTGTCTTAAATCATACCATCCAATTTACTCATTATTCTTACTACGACTGTTTGAAACTATATAGGAATTGAATTTTTATGGATTCGTATATATCATTCTAAACAATGAATGTTACAAGCCAACGACTATACCACGTTGAAAAACACCAATTCTCGTCCGATCACTGAAGTTAAGCAACGTTGGGCACGGTTAGTACTTGGATGGGTGACCGCTTGGGAACACCGTGTGTGTTGACATTTTTGTTGTTCTTTTTTCTATAATCGACAGAAATCGCAATCGACTAATGCGCTTCATCGTACGTCACTTGTACTCGACTGCGCAGGATCTTAGCTGCTTGTTTCATTTAACGCAATTTTTCCTCCTCACATAACGAAGGAATTGAATTTTCTGTCCTTTGGTACCGTAGATTTGTTGCCGATTTAAGACAATGGAATGCGAAATATAGTTCGTCTCATTTTATTGTGTACGTCTGAATAGGCAGTTTCCTGTTAATGTTTACGCTATAGTTCTTGCGACGATTGCCCCCTGGTCGAGACCAGCGACTCCGAGACAGTTTACAAAAAATGAATCGAACGTATGTATTATCGACCGTATGCCACCATATTCGTTCTGCTGTTACGAATTTGTCGTTGTACAACATCCCAGTTAAAGCAGAAATTTTAAATTTCTTCTAAGGCATAAATGTAATTCTAATTTAAAATCCATATATTTTGGATTAAACAATTATTATTAATGTGAAATTTGTATTTCGTTATATATATCTGTGTGTTTAGGTGGTTGTATATATATATCGTCGAATGCATATTACATATACATATGTTATTAATTGGCAAATTATTCACGTCTCAGTGTATAGATAAACGTCTGTATGGTTGTGTATGTGACTATAGACATCGCATATGATTATATATGTATACGTCCTTTTTGTAACGTAAAACATAAAAAATGTATACATTGAGTTTATTGTCATCAATAATTATTAATTGATTATATATATTTACCGTAATCGATATCTCGACTAACGTAACATTTTTGAATTATGTTCTTTCCAATAATAAAACAAAATTCACTTTGGCAAATACACACTTCGGTAATTCCTCGTCGCTTGTAAGGTAAGAATTTTTGTCACTTGAAAATACATACTTTCGTTTAACTTCCTCCGAATAATCGAATTTAGTAACAATTTATGTTATTTGCAGCAGCAACTCTAACGATCTTCAACAACTTCATTTTAACGGCATCGATGCTCCACCTTATTTTTTGTACACTTCTAACGATCGGTTAGAAGAAAACTGACAACGAGGAGACTCGTGGAGGGCTACAATTCGACAACTTAAAAACTTGGATACCCTTCTATTATCTTCTTTCTTTTTTCTATTCCGTAATAATAGTGAACGTCGCTGTTTCCTTTTTTGCTCGAAAAGTATTCACGAGGTCGTTAGATGGAAACTTTCCATCTAAATCGTTAGATGGAAACTTTTTTCGGATATAGAATCCGAAAAAAAAGAAGACAAAGTATATTCTCCTTAGAGGAAAGGGTAGCCCAAAATGATTAATGCAAAACATCGTTCGTAGAGTGCTGATCGATTATACTTCAGTCGACTTCGTTCGTTAACGACTCACCCCTTTTCATTTCTTTTCTTTTTCTTTTTTGGTCTGTATCTTCGATACGGATCGAAACGGACTCAAAAACAGTCTTATATTTTTTTTTCTTTTCTTCGTATATTTTTTCGTTAGTCGCAAGCATTATTCAAGAAACCAATTTCAACCCCCTTTCATACGTAGTTTACTTTGGGAGTAGTTCGTGCCAGGACGAACAGTTTGTCGGCAACCTTCGAGTGAACAAAATGGAAGGAACCAGAGAAGTATAGTGATAACCTCGTTTTGTTTATTTATTTATTTTTTTTTTTTATAAATAGGTTTTAGTTCTTTTGACTAGTGCGACGTTTTGTGAGAATAATCGTCTCGAGTGAATTTTGTTTTGAATCTCATAAAGGGAAAAGCCATTCTGATGGTTTTCAAAAATCGAAATCCTTTCTTTTCTTTTTTTTTTTTGAGTTTTCCTTACTCTTGAGCTAATTTAAAACTCTTGCGCAATCGGAATTGTCTTTCGGGTGTTTTTATTTGAATTTTTCATTTTTTCAATCATTGCCATGATTTCGAAACATTGTAATTTTATTTTGAAACTTGATTGACTACAATATTTGCTACAGATTGCTACAATGGTATTTCATGACGGTTAATTATTTTCTCGGTTATCTTTTTGGCCAATCGAATACTACTCTTTCGAGACACAGTTCAGGCTAGTAATTGTAAAAGCCAAGAACACTTTTGAACCTGCCAATTCTGTACTATACTATTTAATTGAAACATCGTCGTTTTGCATGATCTCTTTCAAGGTTACAGATTTTTCCAATACCGTGAAAGCGATAATGTGGAGCAAACGATTGCTCGGTTTTTCAGGAGTTTGGCCATTGGAAATTCGAGACCGGTTGTTTCTACCTTTTCTATTTTACGGATGTCTTCATAGTGTTTTGGGACTTCTCGATTTGATCGAATCCATCAAAGATATCCGTTACGTACTGACAAACATTATGGAGACCATACATATGTTAATGACATTGACGAAATTTGGGATGTGCAGAATAAAATATTCATCTTTGTCAAGATTTTTGACAGATACGAGAAACGATTACATCGTCGATAATTATAAAACCAAAGAGGAGAGACTGATTTTTATGACATATAACAAACTTTCCTATATATTCGTCATGACTGCGTTCCCATTGATGACCTTCATAATTGTTTTGTATTATTTTAGAACTGTCGTACCGAGTATTGTTATGGGTAATATAATCATTCTTAATATTTTCATTATATATCCTTGTTTTTTTTTTATTAACGTTTAATATTTTCTTCTAACGGAATAATAGACAAATTTGTATGTGTATAAATTTATGCGTATACATTTTTTGGACACGATTCATCTGATTGTAACGCAAAGGTTTTTATTTAGTGAAATATTTCAGTCATCGCAATGACAACTATGTATTGTTAAATACTAACTTACATCTGTTATAATGGCAACATATTCTATATAACTGATCGAATTTCGATCGAAACTCTTTTATCAAACATTTTCTTATCCAGCTTCAATTTTCGGAGTTATCTAAACAATGCTTTCAGTTCAAACAATTCCTTTCAAAAATGTCATATTACCGCAAATAAAAGTTGTAACGCTTTCTTTTGATCGTTCGGTATATATATACGTATATAAAATTACATAATGGGTTAAAAATTCCTATATATGATATTTCAAAAACTCGAATTGTTAATGAATTATATAATTACCTATTAATATAACAATTGTAATAATGCAAATCGATAATAATAATAACGATGATAATAATAAAAGTGAAAAGAAAAGGAAAAAGTGATAGAGAGAATAATGTACACATGTTATATATAACATATTTATATAAAGACTATACAAAATTAATTTATTTCAAATATAAAATATAATATAAGAAACAAATTAATTCCTTTTTTGCATGCGGCAAAACAATAATAGTTCGTGGAAATGATTAAAAAAAAGTTACGTTATTAACGTTAATCATAATTCTTTCTCCATGCAGTAATGGCGAATTCTTCATTGGAATACAAATTACCTTACAAAATAAAGCCGTTATTGAAGCCGTACGATGCAAAAAGGTATGCGTTTGGTTGCATACACGAATCTTTACGTATAGTAATGTTCATTTCCGGTTACGTCGGAACTGATTGTTTATTGGCTTCTACCGGTTTTCATCTTACCGGTCAATTGGCAATATTGAACTGCAGAGTAAAGGATGTTTTAAATGATACCGATGGCTCTTGGCAAGGAATTCGTAAAATGATTCTTCGACATCATCGTTTGATAAGGTAACGTCACTTCTTTAATTAAAGCGTCTAATTCACAATGGAACGCCTACCGAGCGACGTCTTTCCTTTTTTTCAATTTAAACGGTTCAAATGCATTGGTCGATATGAATTATGAGACGCCGATTTTTTGTGCGTATTTTTAAGATACGAATTTTTTAAAACTTTTCTTTTTTTCTTAAAAGATTCTTACAACTTCGTTACGAAAAAATTATATTTTTCCAAAGATTGAAATTTTCCGGTCGCAGACTTATTTGAAAGTAATACGACAAAAATGATTTCTACGACGCCATATTTGTTGTAAAGTAAAATGTGAAGTCACATTATTTTACATTTACAATCGAATAAATTTCTCTTTATACGTTTTTTTCGATCACAACGTATTATTAAAATCTGATTTATCCACAGAAAAATTCGAAGTGATTGTTTTAAAACTTAAATTCGTTTCTTTCCACCAACAGAAATCTCACGCGTCTCATAATTTTTAATATTAACTCGAACTGATATTATTTCACAGTGGCACAAATTTTTGTTCTTTCAATATCAGGAATATTTCATTATAGAAAATAGTTCATCTTCTTCGTATCTGTTTCAGATTAGCAGATATATTAGAAGACAGTTTTAACATTGTCATTTTTCAACAATTGTTAGGTACAATGTTTCAAATTTGTATATCGGGTTATCAAATACTCTCCGTACGTAGACACCGCCTACGAAAATTTTGCATCGTACATCGTCTAATAAATAATTTTTAATTTTGTAGAGTTTAGCGGTATTAGAAGGAGTCGGTATATTAACGTTCCTCATACATTTTTTCGTTATGTCGAGTACATTGTTCACTTATTGTTACATCGGTGAACGTCTCATTGAGGAAGTAATTAATCGAATTCTTATCAAATTGCAATTCAATCTGTAATATGATTCTATCGTTTAATGATACGATTTTGTTTATCTTTTTTCTTGTTTTATTTCTTTAATTCAGAGCACTAACTTGTGCGAGGCCCTTTATCTTTGCGACTGGTACGAGCTGTCGACTATTCATATAAAAACGATTTACATTTGTATGATTCGTGCTAGAAAACCACTACGATTGACTTGCGCCAAGTTTTGCGTTATATCCTTGCGCACTTTTGCCGACGTGAGTCGTTATTGTTAATATTTCTCCGTCTTCTTTTTTTGATATATCATTCGCATTACGCTAAATTTTTATTTTTTGTTGTTGTTATTTTTGAGGTTTTTATCTTTTAATCGGCATCTGGTTAATCGTTTCTTTTCTTTCTTAGATTTTACTTTCGTTCTTCTCTCGCGTAAAGTTTTTCTTTTTTCCTTTTTCTTTAACCTTTTGAGCTCTGAATACTCCTGCCTGAAACGGTCCGTAGGGACAGAGTGCGGCTACCGTTGACCATCGCTGGGGCCGGAATACTTTTTGTATAATAGGTTAAAGAGAGGGACGTAAAATGGGATCTACGTTTCGGAAAATCCCGGTGATTTTTATGACTCTAATACTGCCCAATCGCTACCTAAGGAAGGCAAATTACTAACGAATTCTCCTGTAATAATTTTACACGAAAATGACTGCATATTGATTGAAAAAATCGACAAACACATATATGCGCCCTTAGTCCAGGCCGGACTTAGAGAAAACACATATATGCGACCTTAGGCCACACGGATGACTTTAGTCAAACGCATATGTGCGTCCATAGAGCTCTAAGGGTTAAAGTATGACGCGTTCTACAAGTTTTGATTCTTTTCAGAAATCTTCATGTCTTATTAGTTTGTTACTGACAGTTTTTATTTATTGACTATTTCATCATTAAACGAGGCGAAATATCATTGTTAATGTTTTCTTTATTTTTCATTTTCATTTTTTGTTTGTTTTATTTTTACGAATAAATATTTATCTCGTTGATCGTTTTTTCTAGTTTTTCTTTTATTAGTTTCGTGAATATTTTATTACGAATATTTTTGACAGTTTAATTGATATTTCGAGGTTCAAATGATTTCATCTTTTTGCAAATTTTGCAGATAATGAAGACATCGATGGCTTACCTATCTGTATTACGAACTTTTATGTGAACAAAATTGTGAAGCAACTAAATTTGAATAATTATTACTGGAATATTATTAATGAAATTTCGATGAAAATTTTGGACATACTGTATGTAATAAATCTGCATACAATCACATTATTTATATAAGTATAGTTAAGTTAAACATTATAAATGATATATTTAATATATTAATATATGAATATATTTGAACTATATTTTCACTATTAAAGTAACTCCTTTTTTTGTTGCTTTATTATCTTCTTTTCTTTAATTTCTTTTAAATATTAATAAAATAAAAACTAATACACGCGCGCGCGCGTGTGTGTGTGAGTGCACAAAATTACATTGCGGGTAAAAAATTTCTAATTTATAATAATTTTTATATTAAGTGCGTATATATTTAAAATTACAGTCATATTTAAATACGTGTATAATATAAATTATATATATTACACAAATTATAAAGTATCTTTTTTGCAATATTGATAATAATGTAAAGAAAAAACACTGTCCGTTACTTTCAAAAATAAAAAAAAATTTTTTTTTAATATCGAAATACCTGCACAAAATTTGAATTTGGCATATAAACATTTTTAATATACAACGTTTCTGAATCGTCATTAACAATCTGACAATCTAGAGAAATTTAAATAGATTTCTTTGATTAAAACATCTTATTCAGCGCGATGATTATGATCTACTTTTAATATGATAATATCAGACGGATCTATGATAGTTGAAATGAATATTTATTGCGCTTATCCGGAGACAGGTGCGTTCATTTGCATAATTTTATCAGTTTTATAAAAATTGAATTATACCTGAATTGATATAAATAACTAAACAAAAAATTAATGTTTTGATTCATTATTAAATATTGTTACGTTCAAGTAATGAAATGAAAAAACTATATTAAAGCTAATGTTATTATTCCACCATGAAGAAAAATAAAGGAAGGATAAAGAAACTAATATAGGATGTTACGATGTAGGGTCTATTCGATAATAACGGTTAGGCTTAACAAACACACAGTCGATAACAGCTACGCTCCTGATTCTAACGTGAATTAGTAAACTAAACCTCTACTTTTAATGCATCTCGAAAAATTTCTCAGTTTTCTCATTCGAACTTCCGACAGCGATGGAAATTGTCTGCAATCGTAATTTCGGTTATCATCATTGGGTGCAGCGTTTTGAACCTGCGTTTCATTCTAAACCTCGAACGACTTCGTCGACATCCGTTAAACTTTGGTTGTTTATATTTCGAGAAAAATTGAAGATTGCATTTTACAGGATGATAAATGGATCGAAAAATCAAGATACGGACATTCGTAACTCTCTGGAAAGTGAAATCTGATTCGTTGATCGATTACAATGGCGACACATTCACTTATGCAATACATATCACGGATAAGCGACGAGGAATGCTGAACCTGTTAAAAGAAAGAAAGAAAGAAAAAAGAAAAAATGAGGCAAAAGAAAATTAGTTTCGGTAAGCTCAACAGTTACTTTAATTCCTTTTTTTTTGGTTCTTATTTATATCACAGCAAGATAAAAACAAAGTTGAGCTATTGCGAGGAGAGACAACGAATGATAAAAAATTGCAAGCACCCGGACCCGATAATTTATCGTTCGATAAAAATGAAATTTTACGTCGATCTATCCATAACGGTCCACCCACTGTTGATCATTCGCGTCTGATGCCAATAAAAGAAAAAAAAAAAAAAAAAAAGAGAGAAAAAAGAAAAAAAATACAATGGATGTTCATATACAAAACGTAGATCACATTACGCAAAGTTAGACTTTAGCGTTCGGATTCGAACGATTGAAATTTTAATTTTAATTTCGTCAACGAATTTCGTCACAATTATTAAGCGTCACCGTCCTAACACTTATTACACTTATTGTTACACTTACACCGTTAAATATTTACAAAACTATATCCTCATCGTAATCGTAATCGATTATCGACCCTGTTAACGTCGATCGTATAATATGATCCCCTCCTATCGATACGTAAATTACATTTTATAATCGGAATATAAACGCAAGCGATGTAATAACTCAAGCGCGCGCGTTTTTCTAATATTTGTTTCTTCCATCTCTTCGATATCTTAATTTTTAATTTTGTCTTATTAATGAAATCGAAGCAGGGTTTTTCTTTCTTTTTTTTTTTTCAATCGTGCTTATTGTATTGGATGATTGCATAAGTTCGTGCCCGATATTCATAGGTGGCATTGAGTTATTGCATGGCGGAGTTCTATGTTTGTTTGTGTGGATAATTGTTGATTACACCGAATAGATGACGTTGTCTTGCGTCGATTTAGCGTCGGACATTGTTCAGATATGTCCATTCGTGCATAAGAAAAACCATTAACATTAGTACTATCGAAAAAACCTACCTACTTCTATCAAAACTAGTCGAAATGACTGATCTTAAAAAGAAACGTACAAACAGAATATTTTTATTTATTTATTAAATTATTATTATCTTAATAAATAATATTTAAGGTTATGTAGTTGCAACCATTTAATGCCGACTATAAAGAATACAATATAATTATGATAACATCGATAATAATACTATCACAAGTATGATACTTCAAATCATGGACCACTGCATTCTATATCATTCAAAAAAGTAAAAGAAAAGAATATAGAAGAATGAAGATTTTATAGTGATCAAATTAGTAAACACGTTGACTTGACGTTGAATTATTCGATTATTTATTTCATACTAATTTTCACTCCTTCGCTTCGAATATCAAAGCTCATGATCTTGATAAATCGTCTTTCAAAAATATGGATTCAGGAAGGTTTTAATCGAAGTCCGTGGTATCGTTTGGAAAACAAAAAGAAAAAAAAAACAAAAGTAAAGAATTAAGCATAATCTCCTTATTTTTTTTTTTATTTCTTTAAATAAATAAGCAATTTGATAAGTAACAACAAATGATATATAAAATCAAATATCGATATCTATCCGAAGTTTTTTGAAAAAACATTTTTATCCTTTCCCGTATCAATTGTATCTTTACCCCATAAACGATCTCGTTTATCAAGGATACGTTTAATAAAAGAGAACATTGATACTTCTATTTTGGCGTAACGTGTCAATTGCGATTATATGCTTTTCTTTTTCGATCGCTATGTTTAACGTCACTATGCCTAATTTTACGCATATTCGAAAGTTATTAGTAGTCTGGAAATCACAGCCCACGTTGTCGTAAGAAACGCAAAGGCGATAATAAGTTTCAATGTTTGATGCATTCAGTAAAGCCTTGAAAATTACAAAAAAAAAAAAAAAAAAAAATAAGTATGTCATTCGCAGTGCATTCTCAATGATAAACAAACGACGAAGTTAACGCAAGAACTACCGAAAAAACCTACCTAATTCTACCAAAACCAGTCGAAATGACTGGTCTTAAAAAGAAACGTAAGAACAGAATATTCTTTTTTAATTTATTAAATCATTACTATCCTATAAAAAGTATTTAAGGTTATGGAATTACAACTATTTAATGCCAACTATAAAAAATACGATATAATTATGATAATAACATCTATAATAATACTTTCTAATTCACTGTCCGAGGACTCCTCAATTTGTTCACGGTCTACAATCTCATTATCACTATTCTCAATATAAAGTCTTTCATTTTCTTCCAATTCACTATCTTCATCCTCGACATCGGAACATTCTATTGGAATATTGTTTAGTTTCAGCGAAAGTTCCGAGGTTTTTATACGTTTTGCAAATTTTTTGGATTTATAAAATATCGTTATGTTAAAAAAAATTAAATCCTCTTCCAACGACTGTGGTACACAGAATGATCGCGTGAAACGGTATCGATTAGTGTTGTTATGTTACCTACGGCTATGATTCTTTATGTTTTATCGCCAGATAAGTTGGGGCATAAAAGAAAATATTGTAACAAAGAGACAATAGTTACGTTACATATGGCTATGTTTCTATCTCTATGTTTGATCGCAAGATGAGTCGTGGCATAAGAGAAAATATTGTAACAAAGTGCCAGAAGATTCATCTAAATATCTAATCAACGGTGTCGATTTCAGGAAACAGATTGTAAGGCTTTTTTCCCATTTTGAAAAGTACCGGTTATACTTGTTAGTATTATTATAGATGTTATTATCATAATTATATTGTATTATTCATAGTTGGCAATAAATAGTTGTGATAATTCCATAACCTTAAATACTTTTTATAAGATAATAATAATTTAATAAATAAAAAGATATTCAGTCTTTACATTTTTTTAAAGACCAGTCATTTTGACTGGTTTTGGTAGAAGTAGGTAGGACAAAAAATTACTCGAATTCTGTGTAAATTACTTAAAAATAAAATTCATTTTATACAACCTTTACTTAACCCTGCAAAGGTCATTGCATCATTTCGAAAAAAAAAAATTTAACACGAAATAGGAATTTTATAATGAAATTGTAAAACCAGTCATTTTGACTGGTGTTAAAAATGGAGAACGAAAAGGTGCATTTGCGGCATGCAATGCTATATGAATTTCGTGTTGGAATTGCACATCAAAAAAATATTCAAACCGTTTATTTGGACCGCGTTCTCTTGCTCTCCGAACAAGTCAAAAAGTTGGTTTGGCGGATTTCGAAATGGTGGAATTCAACATGGAGGATCAATCCCGCTCTGGACGGCCTTCTGGCATTGACGATGACATTGTGCATGCCTTAGTGGAAAAAAACCCAAGGATTACAACCGAGGATATTGCTGAGAGGCTGAACATCGATAATTCCAACCGCTTTTCGTCATTTAAAAAAGCTTCGATACATTTCCAAGCTTGATACGTGGGTGCTGCATCTCGTTAATCGGGCACGAACTTATGCAACCACCTAATACTTAACGTACTCTCGATTAGAGTAACAAAATGTTTTCTCGTGATCATTTTTGCTATCCGATACTACTGTCTAATGCTATACTAAGCGATCCAAGTATTATGAGAATCGAACGAACGAAAGAGAGAGAGAGAGAGAGAAAGGAAAAGAAAAAAGAAAATTGAAGAACATAAGACCGTATTGGCAAATTACGAATGCATACGTAGGGTAGGATAGAATAGTAATGACGTCTAGTAGCCGACGAGAGTAAAAAAGAAAAAAGAAAGAAAAAAAAAAAGTAAAAATTGGATCATGGGATATCGTACACAATGATCATTAATTTGTAATATTGATGCCACCAATCGATTGATTCGAAACAAAACGATAAAGTTACGGTATTATATTGCGATATATGAGAGCGCCCGTTTTAAAAAATTAATACTCACGAAACGCGAAAAAGTTTTTCGGTCGGTTCGAGCAGTGTATTAGATATATTTTTTTGTTTTTTTTTTTTTCTTTTCTTTTTTGCTTTTCTCCTCCTAATGATACGCAAGAAATAATGTAATGTTAGTCGCGAAACGTAGAGGAAAAATAGAGAGAGATGATAGATAGATGGAGAGAGAGAGAGAAAGGGAGAGATAGAGAGAAGAAAGTAATACGTGTCTTTGAATGTTATTAAAAAAAAAAAAAAAAAAAAAAAAAAAAAAAAAAAAAAAAAAAAAAAATTCGACGAATTATTTACAATCGTCTCGTCTCGTTTCGTTCTTTTTTCTTCATTTGTTCCCCATCTTCCTTCTTTCTCTTCTATTCTGTCGGGAAGAGATGAATATTAGAAAAAAAAAAAAAAAGAAAAAAAAAAAAAAAGAAATATTGGAAAAAAAGCGTGTGCCCGTATGAATGGCTAATGCCGATACATCGGACCTAGCGTATTAGTTATTTAGAGGGGAATTTTTTTTTTGTTTTTTTTCTTCTTTTTCTAATCGCGAAAGAACGTCCACGGGTTTTTTCTATTTTCTTTCCCGTTTTTCTTTTTGTTTCTTTCATTTTTTTTTTTGTTGCTTCTTTTTCTTCTCCTTCTCCTACTTCTTATTTCCTCCCCTTTCCCTCCCCCAACCCTGTACCCGTCCCTTCTTTCTTACCATCGTTTACGTCACGAGACAAGAGTTTACCTGGACGATTGTGAGCGACATTTTTATTTTAGTCAGTTGCGAGCTCGCGAGAAAGGCTCAGGTTGTTTCGTTCGACGATAAGTTAAGAAACGATTAAGTAAATAAATAAATAAATAAATAAATAAATAAATAAATAAATAGATGAATAAATGAATAAATGAATGAATGAATGAATAAGAAGAAACAAACCATGGTAAGTAAGTGAGAAAAGTTTGAAAGTACTAATCTTTTTTTTTTCTTTTTTATATATTTAGAAGTGATATTTAGAAGAAAAAAAGTATTAATAATGGTTGTAATATGACGTAATAAAAATCGATAATAATAGTAATAATAATAATAATAATAATAATAATAATAATAATAATAATGATAATAATAATGATAATAATAATAATAATAATAATAACAATAATAATAATAATAATAATAATAATAATAATAATAATAACAACGATAATGATGATTATAATAATAAGAAGAAGAAAAAGAATAAAAAAATTAAGTATTATTTGTTGAATTGCAAAATAGGAACTCGATTTTAATTAATTTAAGTAATTAATTTGTATCATATATATATATATATATATATATATATATATATATATATATATATATATATACATGAAATAAAAAAAAAATATTTCATCGTATTGCAAATCGATTTCCTATCAATTAGTATTATAAAAATTTAATATTAATAATGAAATATAAAAACTAATGAACCTAAATTAAAATAATAAAATAATAAAATAATAAAATGAAAAATAAAAAGAAAATAAAAAAGGAACCGTATGGTATTTAATATGGATGATTAGACGATTTAGAACAATCGTAAGTAATTTCATAATTTGGCAATTTCATCACTTTTATACATATAATATATATATATATATATATATATATATATATATATATAATATATAGTAATAAATAAAAAATATATATATATATATGTCGCATTAAAAAAAAAGTAAAGAACTGTAATATGAATGAATTAAATTATTTAGAAAAATCATGAATGATATTTCATAATTTTGTCACTCTTATATTCTATTAATATATAATATATACTATTCATATGTAATGCATATAATATATAATAATAAATTAAAAAAAAAAAAATATATATATATATATATATGTATATATATATATATTGAATTAAAAGGAAAAGAACTGTAATCGTATCTAATATAAACGAATTAGACGACTTAGAAAAATCGTAAGTGTAATTTCATCACTTAAAAAAAAAAAAAATTAATACAATACACACACTTATCAGATTAAAAACAAGATTTCGTGTATTGCAAATCGATGTCCTATTAATTAGTATCATATTCAAATTTAATATTAACAATTAAATACTAATAATATTGTATTGAAATAATCGAATAAAAAAAAAATAAAAAATAAAAAAAAAAATAAAAAGAAATAAACAAAAAATAAAAAAGAAAGAACTGTGCGATATCTAATATGAAATAATTAAATGATTTGGTGTGATCCTAATCGAAATTTCATGATTTCGTAACTATTTTAGGAACTCGAGTTCGACGATACCGCGAATGTGATAGATATGACTAAACGTACGATGAATTGTGCCGGCATTTGGCCGGAAAATACGAACGCGCCTAAGTTTATATTTTTCGCAACATATCTGACAATACATTGTTTGTTAGCTGTCATCGATATTACAATGAATATATCGAATTTAACATATGTCGTTGGTTGCCTATTGGAAAATGCGTTTAATTTGATGGCGCTATTGAAAATATGCATTTGTAGGATTAAAAAAGATTCGTTGGCGAGATTGTTGGAAGATGTTAGGGCCGATTTTATTATTGACAATTACAAAACCAACGACGAGAGAATAGCTTTTTTAAGTTACAATAAGTTTAGTCGTAAATTCGTTAGATTGACCTTGATCGTATGCTTGGCCGGTGCATCCTCTTATTACTTCATGTCGTTGGTGAATAACGTTGAAATGGGTAATTAATTTTATCTAATTTAATTCTAATCGATATATATATATATATATATATATATATATATCGTCATTGTTTTCTCAATCTTTTTCTATTTTTTTTCTCTAATTTTTCTAATTTTCATTTTTCATTTTTCATGTCTTTATATATATATATATATATATAAAGACAATTTTCTCTCATTTTTATTTGTCCATTCTTAATTTATTTTTTATACTTTTTTTTGCAATCACTTTTTGTAACCTATATTACCATTTCTTAATTTTATTAATATTTATAATTTACTTCAACTTTTATTTCTCCATTTTCTTATTTTATTTTTTTTTTATCCTTTCTATCTTTTTATTTATTTTATTTTATTTTATTTATTTATTATATATTTTTTTATTTCTTAATTTAATTAATATTTATAATTTACTTCTATTATTATTTCTCCATTTTTTTTATCCTTTCTATCTTTTCATTTCATTTTTAATTCTTCGTTTTGTTTCTTTTTTCTCTCTTTTTTTTTCTTTTAATATCGTTTCCATGTAGTTTTAATTGTACATGTGGTTTCGAAAAAATTCTATTTTTTTCTGGCGAATTGTTTTTATCATGTTACTGCTTGAAAGAATGTACATAAATTTTATCGAGTTATTCTATTTCATTTTATTTTGTTCTCTTTGCAAATTAACGCACTTTAATTCTTTTTTATAGAGATATACATTATTTCATAAAAAAGAAGCATAAAGAATAAAATTGGCTAAATCCGTCCATCAGTAATTATTCTTTAATAACAAAGTTAATAAATAATAACTTTTTAATATTTGTATTAATAAGTCAATTAATATATGAAATAATAATAATAATTATTATTATTTAATAAGTGGTCTTTCCTTAAAATTATTTCCATCAAAAAAAAAAAAGTAAATATATATCGCATTTACAAACATTTAATATTATTGTTATTTAACATGAGTTTGAAAAGTATTTCTATCATTAAATAAAATATATATTTTTCTTTATGCATATATCATTTAAAAATATTTAATATTATTACTATTTAACGAATGGTCTTGTTATAATAATTTTACCAAAAAAAAAAAAAAAACGTATGTGTATATTATATATAAATATATCTAATATTATATTTTCTTTTGTATTATATATAATATATAATATATATGTACATTGACATATATATTATAGATTGATATATAAGATTACCAATTAAGCCAAAACTATTACTACTACTATTATTATTATTATTATTTATTATTATTAATTATTATTTGCTATTATTATTATTATTATTATTATTATTATTATTATTATTATTATTATTATTATTATTATTATTATTATTTTTATTATATATTATTTTTTTCAAATAAATATCAAATCCATTGAGATGAAATAAATTTAATGAAATAATTTCGATGTAGAATTGAATATGAAAAATCAATAATTATCATACTTATTAATATTTCAGCAATCAAAAACTCATCTTACGGATATCGATTGCCATATAGAGTATGGCTGTTAATCGAGCCAAACGATTTGATAACGTACATCTGCCTTTGCTGTTATCAATTTATTATTATACCAAGTATAGTATTCGGTTACGTTGGTACTGATTGTCTTTTCGTTAGTTTGGTACTTCACGTCAGTGGATTATTTTCTGCATTGTCCTGCAAGGTCAAACACGTATTGGATGATCCAAATGATCGACAACGCCGAATGAAAGATCTAATCGTTAAACACGTACGATTGATTAGGTGAAAAAAAAATTAATTAGAACTTTCCTTTCTCTCTCTCTCTTTTTTTTAACGCATACGCGTCAATTAATAAATTATGCTTTGCGATTTTTTCAGATTGTCGGAATCATTGGAGGACGAATTTAATTTGGTGATATTGCAACAATTGGTTGGTAACACTTTTCAGCTTTGTTTATTGGGATACGACGCTCTTGCCGTAAGTTTTTATTTATTTATTTTTTTGTTTTATTTGTTAGCTTTGGTTCGATCGATAATAATATATCTATTGTGGTATAACCGTTCGAAGGATCGACGTATACGCGAAGTATCGTGTAAAATTAAAATATAATTCATATCATTAGACTCCAGATGTTTATGCCCAATAAATATGTAATAAACATATGCTATTTGTGCTCTAAATATATGCAAATATGCACGAAAAATATGCTAATATACAGGGAAGATATACGAAATCAACAAAACTTTTTGTGATTATTGTGACATATTGTAATTAGAGTCACAGTAAATGACAAGCATTCTTTCCAAGTTGGATGACGTTAGTTGACGACGCTTATCCGTCAAAATTATTTTATATGCGGAAAACGATCGCTCCGCGTCACACGACGTAAGCGATGCGTACTTATATTTACTCCAATAGATTTCTATCGAATCTATTGGATCTTGTACGAATTCATCGTTTAAACTATTTGAAATTTGTATTAATTTCGTTAAACCAATATTTTTTTTTTTTTCTACAACCGCAGTTATTCTTTTCCTAATTTTTTCTCCGCAATTACCAGGTATAGTTTTTAAATGATTAATGTTATTCACGTATATTCCCATCGAAGTATTTAACGACAAACTTACTGTTTCCAATTTTTCTATCGTGGCAGGTAAAATACTTTTGTTACAAGGTATAGTCCACGATAAGAGAGTTTCCTGACAAACTAAATTAATTCCATCAGAATGATATCTCGTATGAACACAAAGTATATATGCAGGGCTAAGAACATATGCCATAACATATTGCATATGTTTTTAAACATAAAACATAAAAACATATGCATTATGCAAAAAGTGCATAATAAAAAATATATTTTTCGAATTTTCTAATCATAAAACATGTTTCTATCCAGGTCCTATTGCTCTACCCTGTTTTCTATAAAAAAAAAAAATATGCATTTGCATAAACATCCGGAGTCTGCATATCATATATTCGATAAAAGAGATATAAAAAAAAAATTTAATTATTATTATTATCGTAGGTATTATTATTGAGATATTGAGAGAAAAAAATATTCCATAACAGTTAACCTTCTTCATCGTTATGATTGTCTTGCAATAAATAAATGAATAAATAAATAAATAAATTAAACTACTCGTTGTACGATTATTTCAAGAGAAAGCTTAATGTGTGTGTACACATACACGCACACACAAAATGAAGTTATATGGTTTAATAATATATTATTGCACACACATGCGCGAGCGTATATAAAAAAATTAATGATATAATTAAAAAAAAATCTTATAATTAATTCAAAATCAAAACCTCGATCGATTAGAATGATGAAAAGATCTTAATCAATTTTTTTTTTTTCAGAGTACAGCCGAGGGGGAGGGCAGAATGTTGGTCGCATTTTTTCTAATCGTCGCTTGCGTATTTAGCACACTTTTGGCTTACTGTTATATGGGAGAGTGTCTCATAAAGGAGGTAATTATTTTCTACTTCATATTTTGTACTTCTCCCCCTTCGTTTCTTTTTTCATGTTTCAAATATCATTATATTAAAAAAATAAAAAAATAAATGAATAAAAATAGAAAAAAAAATTATAAAAGAAATCAATAAATAAAAATAAAAATAAATAAAAAAAAAAATAAAAATTGAAAATGAAAAAAAAATAAAAAAAAAAAGAGAAAAAACTATCCGTCGGATTGTAAAGCATGGGCGATTTGATTTTTAATTTTTTCGTTCGTTTATTTATTTATTTCTCTTTCTTTTTTCTTTTTTGCTTGAATTATTTTCTTTTTTTTTTTTTGGTCTCCTTTCCAGAGCTCCGTCTTAGGTGACGCATTTTATCAATGCGAGTGGTACAACATCTCGAGAACGGAAAAGAAATTGATGCACATTTGCATGATGCGTTCGACGAAATTTATGCGACTTACTTCCGGTAAATTTTGCACCCTGTCGCTGAACACCTTTTCCGACGTAAGTTTTTCTCAAGACAATGAAAAGAGGAAGAACAAAAAATTGAAGCTGTCGCGTATTTTCTATTCTTTCTCTTTATATATATATATATATATATATATATATATATATATATATATATATATATATTCTTTTTTTTAATCGCAGCAACTCGTTTTTAGGTTCTGAAAACATCGATGGCTTATTTTTCGGTGCTACGGACATTCGTTTGAAAAAGAAATCAAATCGGCTTCAATTTAACACTAAACCTACCACGCGCGATCAAACGACCGTTTTTGAAATTTCGTTTAGCATTTCTTGTATACAAACGTTAATGTATCGCCAATGTAACTTATATTGACTTTTCCTATAATATACATACAACCCATTTTTCAATATTCACAACTTTCTTTATCGTTTATTTTCCGACAAAAATTTATACCATGTCTAGTCTACCACGAGTGATCATTTGACCATTGGAACAATTCATGTTATTTACGATTATGTTCTTCGGAAAGAGCACCTCTAAAATTGTTTTACGAGTCCACAATGTAATCGTGGATCTATAGTGTAAAACGAACGCGCGATTGGAACAAATGCCTAGCTTTCTTTGTACGACAGTACGGTCTTGCGATCCGAACAGAGAGCATCAAAATTTCACGGATTGTATAATAGAGATTATTACGCGTTATAAGTTCTAATTTCAATAAAGAGCGAACAGAGCCAACAATATTTTGTGGTATGATTTACATTTGAATTTTTTTTTATTTACATTCTCAATGTTTTTGCCCCCGTTTGATTTATATTTTTATATTTTAATGTTTACCTTTATCATTTGTATATTCATCCTCAAAAATGTCAAGACGTTCGAGGAATATGAATTTATTAAACGAAATAAATAATATCGACGAGGATTGTTCGATAGATGACCAAGAAGTTTCCGATATTGATAATGATACGGTGGAAAATAATAGTGACTTATTCGACAGCGATACGGACGAAGATAATATTTTGAATATACGAAGAGGATAAAAAAGAAAGAGATTTATAGTTAGTTCCGAAAGTGAAAATGTAAATTAAACTTTGCTAAATAGAAAAAATTATTTTGTTTACTATCCAATTGGCTAAAATCTCTTTCTATATTAACACGTTGAACGTCCATCGTAAATCGATGAAGTTTCTCCCGATGCCCAAATCCGGGAATGTAAACAGCGCGATAAGGAAAAGCGATCAAATGAAATGCGTCGTTTAAATGTAACTACAGTTTATTTTGTAATGTATGAAAGGATCTTTTTCGGAAGATAGGTTTCTGGTATGTATTTTTATTTTTAGAAGATATTTTTTGAAAGAGTATTAGAAGATAATTTTGTGGATAGTGTTTACAAAGTATAAAGTATATGCTTACAAAGTATCCCCTCGAAGTGGGGAATGCGATAAGTGTTCCGAAAAAAATTCACTATGACAGATCTCACTGCATTTAAACTAAAACTTTCAGTTTCTTCAAATCATTCAGTCAGCAGTACTTTTTTGCATATTTTTAACTGTTTTATTTATATCCCTAAAATGTTCGTTAGACAGCGCAAAATTGTAGATAAAAGTGAGCCGAGTAGTGACGAAAACGTATTCAGGTTTCCAAAAAAAGTTAGAAATATTATTATTGTGTCAAGTTCAAGCTCGGAAAATGAGGATTTGTACGAGAGTGAAGATTTTGAGGAACTATTAGAAAACCTGGCTGTAAAAGAAGAGAATGAACAGATTGATACTGTCGGTTCATTTGACAATATCCAGTGGAAGGAGTTCACCGGAAAAAAAATTTAATCACAGGAAGACGATAATGGCATTGTAGTGCTGAAATGGAGAGATGTCCGTGACGTCAGAATATTATCATCGAAACATGAACCTATTATGGTACCAGTTTCAGACTCGTCCACTCTTCGCGGACGTCCTCCAAAAATAAAACCTTTAGCAATCATAGCTTACAATACTGAAAAGTTTGGCATTGACAGAAGCGACCAAATGGCATCATACGCAACGACAATTCGGAAGAGCATAAAATGGTATCGGAAACTAGCAATTCATTTCCTAATAGGAACTTCTGTAGTGAATGCACATGTTGTTTATCAAAAAGCAACGAACCAGAATATACAAATAAGAAGATTCCGAGAGCTTATAGTTCAGGAGTGGTTGGAATCCGAAAACGCAAGGCCCCAAGCAATAAAGAAAGCATCTCACCACCTCCAAATTCGAAAAAATCCTCAGGGCAAATCAATTAGAAGAATGTGCGTTCGGTGCTACTCAAAACAGAGACAAACTCTCGAACGCCAAGACGCAAGAAAAAATGTGCAAAAGACTATAACGTGTTGTACAGAGTGTCCACAAACACCTCAATTATGTTTAAAATGTTTTAACGAATACAATAACTAATAAAATTTTTTTATATTTTTAAACCAAATTTAAATATAAATGTACTTTTAATGTTTCTTTTTGTTTATTTTATAATTTAACGACTAATAAAATATTATAATATTTTAAAAACAAATTTAAATATAAGTATATTTTAATGTTTCTTTCTGTTTATTTTATAGTTTATTGTTACTTTCCGTTGTTTATATTCATCATAATTGTGTTACAAATAAAAATATTATATATTACCTCAAAAATCCTGTTTTGATAGGACGAAGAATAATGTCACCCATTTACGGGTGACGGGGCGCCAGTGGAAACATAGCCGTCACCCATATCCTGGGTGACGTGGCGTTCAACGTGTTAAGATACATAATTTTTTTTTTTAAGCGGTCATTTGACCGCTCATGGTAGGATTAGGTAGACATGAAATGTCGGTAGATTTAGTGTTAATATTCTTAATGAATTGAATATTCTTACACACACACGCGCGCGCGATACATAACACGTACTTTATGTGTATATGTGTATGTGAACGTGTATCCGCACTTTTTTAAAAATTAATGATTTAACAATAAAATGATAAATGTAAAGAGTTTTTTTTTCACAAACACACACACACACATTCACGCATATGCGCGCGTGCTCCCGCACACATACACGCATATATACAGGCACGTGACGCGTGCAAGCTCACACGCATGATCGATTCGAAAAAAAAAAATTGTAATAGAGTTTAATCAATTAGCAAGAAATTTCATTCTAATTAAAATTGAATTTTCTTTTTAATTTAGGTCTGAAATAAATAAATAAATAAATAAATAAATGAAATGCAATGAAATGAATAATTGAGCCGCCTCGCTTGCTAAATCGATTAAGTACGTAAAACAAAAAGTAAAGAAACGTGATGAAATAATATTAATTGATTTTTAATATTTTTTAAATTTTTTAAATTCAAATGAACATTGAAGAATGTATAAATGCAGACGTAACTGTCGTCTAACGACACGTAAAGCGAATAAGATAAGAAAATCTTAAATTAATTGTTATTGACATTAGAATTTTTGCGTGGCTAAGAGGTTTAATCAATTTGTGCAAGTGAAAAAAAAACTAATAACGTCAAATTCGGTCTACAAATTTTGTTTGTTTTTTTTTTCTTTTTTTTTTTTTTATTAAAGATCTTTCGAAAAAATGAATAAAACTGTTATACCTGTAGGATATAACAATGGCTGATTAACATCTTTCAGAACTAGTGATCTAGTCTAAAATAATAAAAGAATTAAATTAGAATGTAAGAATGTTGGAATATTCAAAAGTTGATATTAGAACGTTAGAAGTAAACGAGGCATTTAGAAATTACAAATCCACGACTTATCTACATATATCCTAATTTTTCCAAATTTTCTAAACATTTTCGGAGACTATATATATATATATTTTCTAAATAAATTTTCTAATTAACGACTGGCATAGTTCTCGCTTTAACGTATCGAACACTTCTATTTTTCTATATTCTAACCCCACTAAATTTTTCTAAACATTTTCACGGACGAGATATACTTTCTAAACACCTTCACGAATTATATATTTTTTGCACAAATTTTCTAATCCACAGATCGCATACGTCACGCGTTAATGTACCAAAAACTTACATTCTTCCATATTCTAATTCTTCGAAAATTTTCTAATCATCTTCACGCGCTATACATTTTCTAAACACCTTCACAAACTATATATTTTCTAAAGAAATTTTCTAATCCACAAACTTCTTCATGGCGCGTGTTAATTCATCAAAAAACTTACTTATTTTTCTAATCGCACAACAATTTTCTAAACATTTTCGTAGACTATATATATATTTTTTTTCTAAATAAATTTTCTAATTAACGACTGGCATAGTTTTCGCTTTAACGTATCGAACACTTCTATTTTTCTATATTCTAACCCCACTAAATTTTTCTAAACATTTTCACGGACGAGATATACTTTCTAAACACCTTCACGAATTATATATTTTCTGCACAAATTTTCTAATCCACAGATCGCATACGTCACGCGTTAATGTACCAAAAACTTACATTCTTCCATATTCTAATTCTTCGAAAATTTTCTAATCATCTTCACGCGCTATACATTTTCTAAACACCTTCACAAACTATATATTTTCTAAAGAAATTTTCTAATCCACAAACTTCTTCATGGCGCGTGTTAATTCATCAAAAAACTTACTTATTTTTCTAATCGCACAACAATTTTCTAAACATTTTCGTAGACTATATATATATATATATATTTTCTAAATAAATTTTCTAATTAACGACTGGCATAGTTTTCGCTTTAACGTATCGAACACTTCTATTTTCCTATATTCTAACCCCACTAAATTTTTCTAAACATTTTCACGGACGAGATATACTTTCTAAACACCTTCACGAATTATATATTTTCTGCACAAATTTTCTAATCCACAGATCGCATACGTCACGCGTTAATGTACCAAAAACTTACATTCTTCCATATTCTAATTCTTCGAAAATTTTCTAATCATCTTCACGCGCTATACATTTTCTAAACACCTTCACAAACTATATATTTTCTAAAGAAATTTTCTAATCCACAAACTTCTTCATGGCGCGTGTTAATTCATCAAAAAACTTACTTATTTTTCTAATCGCACAACAATTTTCTAAACATTTTCGTAGACTATATATATATATATATATTTTCTAAATAAATTTTCTAATTAACGACTGGCATAGTTTTCGCTTTAACGTATCGAACACTTCTATTTTCCTATATTCTAACCCCACTAAATTTTTCTAAACATTTTCACGGACGAGATATACTTTCTAAACACCTTCACGAATTATATATTTTCTGCACAAATTTTCTAATCCACAGATCGCATACGTCACGCGTTAATGTACCAAAAACTTACATTCTTCCATATTCTAATTCTTCGAAAATTTTCTAATCATCTTCACGCGCTATACATTTTCTAAACACCTTCACAAACTATATATTTTCTAAAGAAATTTTCTAATCCACAAACTTCTTCATGGCGCGTGTTAATTCATCAAAAAACTTACTTATTTTTCTAATCGCACAACAATTTTCTAAACATTTTCGTAGACTATATATATATTTTTTTTCTAAATAAATTTTCTTCTAATTAACGACTGGCATAGTTTTCGCTTTAACGTATCGAACACTTCTATTTTTCTATATTCTAACCCCACTAAATTTTTCTAAACATTTTCACGGACGAGATATACTTTCTAAACACCTTCACGAATTATATATTTTCTGCACAAATTTTCTAATCCACAGATCGCATACGTCACGCGTTAATGTACCAAAAACTTACATTCTTCCATATTCTAATTCTTCGAAAATTTTCTAATCATCTTCACGCGCTATACATTTTCTAAACACCTTCACAAACTATATATTTTCTAAAGAAATTTTCTAATCCACAAACTTCTTCATGGCGCGTGTTAATTCATCAAAAAACTTACTTATTTTTCTAATCGCACAACAATTTTCTAAACATTTTCGTAGACTATATATATATATATATTTTCTAAATAAATTTTCTAATTAACGACTGGCATAGTTTTCGCTTTAACGTATCGAACACTTCTATTTTTCTATATTCTAACCCCACTAAATTTTTCTAAACATTTTCACGGACGAGATATACTTTCTAAACACCTTCACGAATTATATATTTTCTGCACAAATTTTCTAATCCACAGATCGCATACGTCACGCGTTAATGTACCAAAAACTTACATTCTTCCATATTCTAATTCTTCGAAAATTTTCTAATCATCTTCACGCGCTATACATTTTCTAAACACCTTCACAAACTATATATTTTCTAAAGAAATTTTCTAATCCACAAACTTCTTCATGGCGCGTGTTAATTCATCAAAAAACTTACTTATTTTTCTAATCGCACAACAATTTTCTAAACATTTTCGTAGACTATATATATATTTTTTTTCTAAATAAATTTTCTTCTAATTAACGACTGGCATAGTTTTCGCTTTAACGTATCGAACACTTCTATTTTCCTATATTCTAATCCCACTAAATTTTTCTAAACATTTTCACGGACGAGATATACTTTCTAAACACCTTCACGAATTATATATTTTCTAAAGAAATTTTCTAATCCACAAACTTCTTCATGACGCGTGTTAATTCATCAAAAAATTTACTTATTCATTCTAATCGCACAAAAATTTTCTAAACATCTTCACAGACTGCGTACTTTTTAAAAATCTTCGCGAACTATACATCTCCGAAAGAAATTTTATTACCAACGTCTCGTTTACTTTGCGTTTTAACACAATGAGGATGATTCTAATCATTCTTCTAATGCAAATGTCGAGGGATGTATACGATGAATATACAAAACGTTAAAAGTTAAACGAAACGTTTGGACATTACTAATGCACGACCATTACCTTACGAAAAGCAATAAGAACGTTCGTAACGGTAAACTCCCCCCCCCCCCCCCAAAAAAAAAGAAGAAAAAACAAAAAAACTAGTCCCAAAATTTACCGTAGTGGTCTCCAATAAAAAAAAATAAAAAATTAAAAAAAAAAAATCCACCCTTCAACTCAATCAAATGTTCGAAGTACCACGAAAAAAGTCGACAAAGTTTTATACCGAAAAGGGAAGAAAAAAAATAAATAAATAAAAACGAAAAATAAAAAAATATATTTGATCGTCAATTCGATCAAATGTACGAAGTACGACGAAAAATAACAAAAAAAAAAAAAGAAAGGAAAACACGAACCGAAGTTATACTTTTAACATGAAAGTTGTTAAGATAATTGCGATGCAAACAAAAAAAAAAGAAAAGAAGAACGAAACACATTAATTTTTTTATCGTCGCATTAGTTTGTTACTTTTTTTTTGAGAAATTTAAAAAAATTCACCAATTGCACGAATACTCATTGCTTTCATATTTCTACCGATTCTTTGTTTCTTCCTGCCAATTTTGTAAATTATGCAAACAATTAATTTTTTTCCTTCGTTTTTTTTTTTTTTTTTTTTTTTTTTTTTTTTTAATTATATCCACTCTAGAGACTTGCGAAAATATGTGACAATTCATTGTTCACAAAAAAATTATTTATTAAACTACAATTTCAACAGCATGAATTTACAAAATTCTATACTAAACAGAATGAGCAATCATGATGCTGCCCTGGCTAATAATTATTTATCATTATCATCACACTACTCGAGAAGATTTCATGAACCGCATACGACAGGAATTAAGATAAAATTCTTTTTCTGACTTATTATTTTCTCTAAATATTTTTTTTTTCTTCTTTAGATATTTTTGTCATTATTTTACATCAAATATATCTATCGATATCTCCATGATTTTAGTATGCCATTATTAATATTTAGTTGCAGTATCATAGTATCGCAAGAATGTCACAAATGAACTGTAGAATAATCAAGAATCAATCTTAAATAGTTCAAGAAGAGAACAATTCATTTGTCTAAAAAAAAAGTGAAGAAATTGTGATTAAAAAGTAATTGAAATAAAAACTTATCGTTCAGTTAAAACAGCACGTAAAACCATCCACCTCGGGTAACGTTCTTCTTATTCGGTATTAACCAAATGAATTCTCTTTGATCCTTCCAAAGATCTTGCCTTTTAAGATGATATTTAGGCTTGTAGCTCTGCTTTATCAACTTGCTCCTTGTTCAATTCCTTCAGTATGGCACTTTAACCTCCAAGCTTTTCCAATCCGCCTGCATTACCAACATTAAATATGATCACAGCATTATATACACCAAGCTTCAACTTATGGGACTACACGAATAAATTTTTTGGTACGCTAGTTCACATGATGTTAACGATTGTTTCATTTATGTTGCATTTTCTTCGCGAGACATTTTTTCGATAGATTTGAATTTTTCAAATTTTTGTAAAGTGGTCTTGCGGTCAAAGTAACAGGTTAGGATAAAGAATTTTTGTAGATAAAGCTCTGCTGCAACTATTATACAATTACACTAATCGCTCGAAGAAATCTTTTGAAACGGCTTGTCATCCATTGATAATATATGGAACTTATAATATATACAACTTTTTTTTTATAATAACTAAGTTATGATAATTGTATATTACGGCTTGACCATAAATAATATTTTGATAGTTGGTAGATGATAATATCTAAGACACTAACCTTGATAATCTTACTGTCAAAAAACTGTGTCTCAGACAGCTTCTCCTTCCTCAGTTGAAATCTTGTTTTCTTTTTTTTTACTATCCTCGTAATTATCGGATGTAAAACATTGCTTATGGCTTTTACAATTTCTGAAAGAAATTGTTGAACCTTACAGACTAACGCATTTCTTTTAGCGACATCTTCAATGACGTTAATTCTCGGTGTCCACTGGAAGCTGCAAATTATAAAATCATTGAATACCTAATCGAGAATATTGAAATCTATAATTATATTAATATCTTTATCGCTTACACCGTCTTATTTGAATACCATTCATCAGACTTCACAAGTCACGTTTTTGAGAATCTTGAAGACACATAAGTTTGTATCGCTGTTGTATTCAGTGAACTTTCAATCCTAACCTCGCTTGCAACTTCTGAAATAACAAGATAAGTTTTGTAGTATCCATTTTCTTAATTTTTTTACTTTCTTAAACATTCCTTTAATTCCTATCATTGTCAAATGTAATAAGTAATAAAAATCAAAACATAACCAAGTTGTAACGTCATAAACAGGAAGACTTACGATGCTCGATCGTCAATTAAATTACAAAAATAAAAAAGTACAATACAAAACAAAATAAAAATACAAAGATATTATTTTTATAATAAAAAAAAAAAAACAAGATTACCTTCTCTTTATTAAATAGCACCGTACATTCTTTTTCTGCGTGGTATCGTAGACGACATCGACATAAATTCAATGACGTCGAAGAAGGTTACGTTTGATCGATAATCGGTTGAGAAAATCATTTTGAATCTATTATTAATAATAATTATTAATATAATTATCTTTATGAACGTGTAAGTCAAGCACTAACGTTATTCAAGAATATCTTCTTGACGAATATAAATATTAACCTCTTCTTTAAAATATCTAATCTCACCGTAACAAGAGAACGCTAAAGCGTTTTTAACGCACGAGCCACGCGCCGTAAAGGCAGCACCAATGCACGGCTGACCAATCGTATGACAGTGAAAGGACCAATAGGAACGCATAATACGACACGTGCTACTATTCGAAATTTCATGAAGCTTTCCGAAAGAGTCGCTCATTCGCGATCAGTCCGCGAAAGCGACAACATGTGATTATTGTCTCTTATTGATTATTATCACTTACGAGGAAAGTTCCTGTATCCATAAATTCAAAAAATTATGAAACATTCGAGATATGTAGATCGCATATAGGTATGTAACACGCGAATTTTATTTTGCTGCTCGGAGAGCGGCAATTTAATCCATGGAGATAAGATCGATCGCTGAACATTCGATTAGTTTTTTTATTGTTTTTATTTTGTAAGTAACGAACCCTTAGCGGATAGAACGCACGAAGTTTCGGATAAATGTTATTTCTTTTAATTAGGACTGACATTCGACGAAATACGTATCAATTATTTATAAGATTGGAAAAAAGTTGTAAACAAAGGTATTAATAATTTTTTTTTAATCTACATTTTCTCATGAAATCAAACTGGTTAATTATTAACCTATTAGGTTTATACTACTTCAATGATTGTTTAAAAATAATTAATTACAATATGTGAATAAAGAAAGTACAAGGTATACTATAAGAAAAATTAAAAGTTATTAAACATTCGGTTTAAACGGAAGTAGGATGTTTTTGTATACAATTGAACAGTTTTAACTCAATATAGTGGTCGATCTCTTGCACATATATATTTTCTTTGAATTATGACACATCGACTTCGCCCGATTCGTAATCAGACATTATTTCTAACTCAGTATCGCTGTTCGATGTACGACCGATGATTGTTTATTATCGTGATCTTTTTTCGTAAATTGAGGAAAATTAAATTGCACGATCTTACTCTGTCCATTTTCCATACATTACGTGTCAATAGAAATCAAACGATTAAGCGATATAAACAACAAAGAACCATTAAAGGAAAAAGTAGAAGAGTAATTCCTACGATGAGAATTATTTTAACTAATTGGACACGACTTTCTTACTTCGAAAGAGTTAGAAGAAACTGAAAATTATTCCTCTTAGCTGGGATGTTGTAAGACGACAAAATTGTGCAACGAATAAGTTATCATACGATCGATGATATTTACGATCGATAAATATTTGTAAACTGTCTCGAGGTCACTGTTCTATCCAGGAGACAAACGTCACAAGAATGATAACAACACAGTGACGGAAACTACTTATGCAGACGTAAACAATAAAATGAAACGACCTACATTTCGCATTACACTATCATTTATCTACAACAAAAACTATAGGAGCGAAGGACAAAATTCAGTTATTTCGCTCTATAAGGAAATAAGATTGGTCTCAATGAAAGAGGTAACTTAGATCTGGTGGAGACGATTGACAAGAGATGTACGATGACGCGCATTATACATTGCGATTTTTGTCGTGTAGAAAAAATAAAATAAAAAAGCAGCAAAAAGAATGTCAACAACACACGGTGTTCCCAAGCGGTCACCCATCCAAGTACTAACCGTGCCCAACGTTGCTTAACTTCAGTGATCGGACGAGAACTGGTGCTTTCAACGTGGTATGGTCGTTGGCTTCTAAGATTTATTTTTTAGAATGATATATACGAGTCCGTAAAAATTCATTTCCTATATAGTTTCATTCATTCGTACGGAGAAAATTCATTCGTACAGAAAAAATATATATACGTAAATTTTTTACTTACCTCGTTTTGCGTCGAAATAATTGTGCTCATCCGTGCAGATAGATTAAATGCAGATAAATTAAATAGAAAAATATTGAGTAAATTCTATGGTATTATTTCAGAAAAAATATATATACGTAAATTTTTTACTTACCTCGTTTTGCGTCGAAGTAATTACGAACATCGATGCAGGTAGATTAGATTCGGTGCAGACGAATGACAAAAGACGTACGACGACGCGCATTATACATTGCGATTTTCGTAGTTTAAAAAAAAAAAATAAAAAGGGTGCAAAAAGAACGTCAACAACACACGGTGTTCCCAAGCGGTCACCCATCCAAGTACTAACCGTGCCCAACGTTGCTTAACTTCAGTGATCGGACGAGAACTGGTGCTTTCAACGTGGTATGGTCGTTGGCTTGTGAGATTCGTTGTTTAGAATGATATATACGATTCCATAAAAATTTATTTCATATATAGTTTCATTCATTCGTACTATGAATAACGAATAAATTCGATGATATGATTTCAGACAAATATATATACGTAAATTTTTTACTTACCTCGTTTCGCGTCGAAGTAATTACGAACATCGATGCAGGTAGATTAGATTCGGTGCAGACGAATGACAAGTGACGTACGATGACGCGCATTATACATTGCGATTTTCGTAGTTTAAAAAAAAAAAATAAAAAGGGTGCAAAAAGAACGTCAACAACACACGGTGTTCCCAAGCGGTCACCCATCCAAGTACTAACCGTGCCCAACGTTGCTTAACTTCAGTGATCGGACGAGAACTGGTGCTTTCAACGTGGTATGGTCGTTGGCTTGTGAGATTCATTGTTTAGGATGATATATACGATTCCATAAAAATTTATTTCATATATAGTTTCATTCATTCGTACTATGAATAACGAGTAAATTCGATGATATGATTTCAGACAAATATATATACGTAAATTTTTTACTTACCTCGTTTCGCGTCGAAATAATTGCGCTCGTCGATGTAGGTAGATTAGATTCGATGCAGACGAATAACAAAAGACGTACGATAACGCGCATTATAATTGCGATTTTTGTCGTGTAGAAAAAAAAAAATAAAAAAGGAGCAAAAAGAAAGTCAACAACACACGGTGTTCCCAAGCGGTCACCCATCCAAGTACTAACCGTGCCCAACGTTGCTTAACTTCAGTGATCGGACGAGAACTGGTGCTTTCAACGTGGTATGGTCGTTGGCTTGTGAGATTTATTTTTTAGAATGATATATACGAGTCCGTAAAAATTCATTTCCTATATAGTTTCATTCATACGTACGGAGAAAATTCATACGTACAGAAAAAATATATATACGTAAATTTTTTACTTACCTCGTTTTGCGTCGAAATAATTGTGCTCATCGATGCAGATAGATTAAATGCAGATAAAATAAATAGAAAAATATTGAGTAAATTCTATGGTATTATTTCAGAAAAAATATATATACGTAAATTTTTTACTTACCTCGTTTTGCGTCGAAGTAATTACGAACATCGATGCAGGTAGATTAGATTCGGTGCAGACGAATGACAAAAGACGTACGACGACGCGCATTATACATTGCGATTTTCGTAGATTAGAAAAAAAAAATAAAAAAGGAGCAAAAAGAATGTCAACAACACACGGTGTTCCCAAGCGGTCACCCATCCAAGTACTAACCGTGCCCAACGTTGCTTAACTTCAGTGATCGGACGAGAACTGGTGCTTTCAACGTGGTATGGTCGTTGGCTTGTGAGATTTATTTTTTAGAATGATATATACGAGTCCGTAAAAATTCATTTCCTATATAGTTTCATTCGTACGTACGGAGAAAATTCATACGTACAGAAAAAATATATATACGTAAATTTTTTACTTACCTCGTTTTGCGTCGAAATAATTGTGCTCATCGATGCAGATAGATTAGATTCGGTGCAGACGAATGACAAAAGACGTACGATGACGCGCATTGTACATTGCGATTTTCGTAGTTTAGAAAAAAAAAAAAATAAAAAAGGAGCAAAAAGAATGTCAACAACACACGGTGTTCCCAAGCGGTCACCCATCCAAGTACTAACCGTGCCCAACGTTGCTTAACTTCAGTGATCGGACGAGAACTGGTGCTTTCAACGTGGTATGGTCGTTGGCTTGTAAGATTTATTTTTTAGAATGATATATACGAGTCCGTAAAAATTCATTTCCTATATAGTTTCATTCATTCCTACGGAGAAAATTCATTCGTACAGAAAAAATATATATACGTAAATTTTTTACTTACCTCGTTTTGCGTCGAAATAATTGTGCTCATCGATGCAGATAGATTAGATTCGGTGCAGACGAATGACAAAAGACGTACGATGACGCGCATTGTACATTGCGATTTTCGTAGTTTAGAAAAAAAAAAAAAATAAAAAAGGAGCAAAAAGAATGTCAACAACACACGGTGTTCCCAAGCGGTCACCCATCCAAGTACTAACCGTGCCCAACGTTGCTTAACTTCAGTGATCGGACGAGAACTGGTGCTTTCAACGTGGTATGGTCGTTGGCTTGTGAGATTTATTTTTTAGAATGATATATCCGAGTCCGTAAAAATTCATTTCCTATATAGTTTCATTCATACGTACGGAGAAAATTCATACGTACAGAAAAAATATATATACGTAAATTTTTTACTTACCTCGTTTCGCGTCGAAATAATTGCGCTCATCGATAAAGGTAGATTAAATTCGGTGCAGATGACAGACAAGTGACGTACGATGACGCGCATTATAATTGCGATTTTTGACGTGAAGAAAAAAAAAAATAAAAAAGGAGCAAAAAGAAAGTCAACAACACACGGTGTTCCCAAGCGGTCACCCATCCAAGTACTAACCGTGCCCAACGTTGCTTAACTTCAGTGATCGGACGAGAACTGGTGCTTTCAACGTGGTATGGTCGTTGGCTTGTGAGATTTATTTTTTAGAATGATATATCCGAGTCCGTAAAAATTCATTTCCTATATAGTTTCATTCATACGTACGGAGAAAATTCATACGTACAGAAAAAATATATATACGTAAATTTTTTACTTACCTCGTTTTGCGTCGAAATAATTGTGCTCATCGATGCAGATAGATTAAATGCAGATAAAATAAATAGAAAAATATTGAGTAAATTCTATGGTATTATTTCAGAAAAAATATATATACGTAAATTTTTTACTTACCTCGTTTTGCGTCGAAGTAATTACGAACATCGATGCAGGTAGATTAGATTCGGTGCAGACGAATGACAAAAGACGTACGACGACGCGCATTATACATTGCGATTTTCGTAGATTAGAAAAAAAAAATAAAAAAGGAGCAAAAAGAATGTCAACAACACACGGTGTTCCCAAGCGGTCACCCATCCAAGTACTAACCGTGCCCAACGTTGCTTAACTTCAGTGATCGGACGAGAACTGGTGCTTTCAACGTGGTATGGTCGTTGGCTTGTGAGATTTATTTTTTAGAATGATATATACGAGTCCGTAAAAATTCATTTCCTATATAGTTTCATTCGTACGTACGGAGAAAATTCATACGTACAGAAAAAATATATATACGTAAATTTTTTACTTACCTCGTTTTGCGTCGAAATAATTGTGCTCATCGATGCAGATAGATTAGATTCGGTGCAGACGAATGACAAAAGACGTACGATGACGCGCATTGTACATTGCGATTTTCGTAGTTTAGAAAAAAAAAAAAAATAAAAAAGGAGCAAAAAGAATGTCAACAACACACGGTGTTCCCAAGCGGTCACCCATCCAAGTACTAACCGTGCCCAACGTTGCTTAACTTCAGTGATCGGACGAGAACTGGTGCTTTCAACGTGGTATGGTCGTTGGCTTGTGAGATTTATTTTTTAGAATGATATATCCGAGTCCGTAAAAATTCATTTCCTATATAGTTTCATTCATACGTACGGAGAAAATTCATACGTACAGAAAAAATATATATACGTAAATTTTTTACTTACCTCGTTTCGCGTCGAAATAATTGCGCTCATCGATAAAGGTAGATTAAATTCGGTGCAGATGACAGACAAGTGACGTACGATGACGCGCATTATAATTGCGATTTTTGACGTGAAGAAAAAAAAAAATAAAAAAGGAGCAAAAAGAAAGTCAACAACACACGGTGTTCCCAAGCGGTCACCCATCCAAGTACTAACCGTGCCCAACGTTGCTTAACTTCAGTGATCGGACGAGAACTGGTGCTTTCAACGTGGTATGGTCGTTGGCTTGTGAGATTTATTTTTTAGAATGATATATACGAGTCCGTAAAAATTCATTTCCTATATAGTTTCATTCATACGTACGGAGAAAATTCATACGTACAGAAAAAATATATATACGTAAATTTTTTACTTACCTCGTTTTGCGTCGAAATAATTGTGCTCATCGATGCAGATAGATTAAATGCAGATAAAATAAATAGAAAAATATTGAGTAAATTCTATGGTATTATTTCAGAAAAAATATATATACGTAAATTTTTTACTTACCTCGTTTTGCGTCGAAGTAATTACGAACATCGATGCAGGTAGATTAGATTCGGTGCAGACGAATGACAAAAGACGTACGACGACGCGCATTATACATTGCGATTTTCGTAGATTAGAAAAAAAAAATAAAAAAGGAGCAAAAAGAATGTCAACAACACACGGTGTTCCCAAGCGGTCACCCATCCAAGTACTAACCGTGCCCAACGTTGCTTAACTTCAGTGATCGGACGAGAACTGGTGCTTTCAACGTGGTATGGTCGTTGGCTTGTGAGATTTATTTTTTAGAATGATATATACGAGTCCGTAAAAATTCATTTCCTATATAGTTTCATTCGTACGTACGGAGAAAATTCATACGTACAGAAAAAATATATATACGTAAATTTTTTACTTACCTCGTTTTGCGTCGAAATAATTGTGCTCATCGATGCAGATAGATTAGATTCGGTGCAGACGAATGACAAAAGACGTACGATGACGCGCATTGTACATTGCGATTTTCGTAGTTTAGAAAAAAAAAAAAATAAAAAAGGAGCAAAAAGAATGTCAACAACACACGGTGTTCCCAAGCGGTCACCCATCCAAGTACTAACCGTGCCCAACGTTGCTTAACTTCAGTGATCGGACGAGAACTGGTGCTTTCAACGTGGTATGGTCGTTGGCTTGTAAGATTTATTTTTTAGAATGATATATACGAGTCCGTAAAAATTCATTTCCTATATAGTTTCATTCATTCGTACGGAGAAAATTCATTCGTACAGAAAAAATATATATACGTAAATTTTTTACTTACCTCGTTTTGCGTCGAAATAATTGTGCTCATCGATGCAGATAGATTAGATTCGGTGCAGACGAATGACAAAAGACGTACGATGACGCGCATTGTACATTGCGATTTTCGTAGTTTAGAAAAAAAAAAAAAATAAAAAAGGAGCAAAAAGAATGTCAACAACACACGGTGTTCCCAAGCGGTCACCCATCCAAGTACTAACCGTGCCCAACGTTGCTTAACTTCAGTGATCGGACGAGAACTGGTGCTTTCAACGTGGTATGGTCGTTGGCTTGTGAGATTTATTTTTTAGAATGATATATCCGAGTCCGTAAAAATTCATTTCCTATATAGTTTCATTCATACGTACGGAGAAAATTCATACGTACAGAAAAAATATATATACGTAAATTTTTTACTTACCTCGTTTCGCGTCGAAATAATTGCGCTCATCGATAAAGGTAGATTAAATTCGGTGCAGATGACAGACAAGTGACGTACGATGACGCGCATTATAATTGCGATTTTTGACGTGAAGAAAAAAAAAAATAAAAAAGGAGCAAAAAGAAAGTCAACAACACACGGTGTTCCCAAGCGGTCACCCATCCAAGTACTAACCGTGCCCAACGTTGCTTAACTTCAGTGATCGGACGAGAACTGGTGCTTTCAACGTGGTATGGTCGTTGGCTTGTGAGATTTATTTTTTAGAATGATATATACGAGTCCGTAAAAATTCATTTCCTATATAGTTTCATTCATACGTACGGAGAAAATTCATACGTACAGAAAAAATATATATACGTAAATTTTTTACTTACCTCGTTTTGCGTCGAAATAATTGTGCTCATCGATGCAGATAGATTAAATGCAGATAAAATAAATAGAAAAATATTGAGTAAATTCTATGGTATTATTTCAGAAAAAATATATATACGTAAATTTTTTACTTACCTCGTTTTGCGTCGAAGTAATTACGAACATCGATGCAGGTAGATTAGATTCGGTGCAGACGAATGACAAAAGACGTACGACGACGCGCATTATACATTGCGATTTTCGTAGATTAGAAAAAAAAAATAAAAAAGGAGCAAAAAGAATGTCAACAACACACGGTGTTCCCAAGCGGTCACCCATCCAAGTACTAACCGTGCCCAACGTTGCTTAACTTCAGTGATCGGACGAGAACTGGTGCTTTCAACGTGGTATGGTCGTTGGCTTGTGAGATTTATTTTTTAGAATGATATATACGAGTCCGTAAAAATTCATTTCCTATATAGTTTCATTCGTACGTACGGAGAAAATTCATACGTACAGAAAAAATATATATACGTAAATTTTTTACTTACCTCGTTTTGCGTCGAAATAATTGTGCTCATCGATGCAGATAGATTAGATTCGGTGCAGACGAATGACAAAAGACGTACGATGACGCGCATTGTACATTGCGATTTTCGTAGTTTAGAAAAAAAAAAAAATAAAAAAGGAGCAAAAAGAATGTCAACAACACACGGTGTTCCCAAGCGGTCACCCATCCAAGTACTAACCGTGCCCAACGTTGCTTAACTTCAGTGATCGGACGAGAACTGGTGCTTTCAACGTGGTATGGTCGTTGGCTTGTAAGATTTATTTTTTAGAATGATATATACGAGTCCGTAAAAATTCATTTCCTATATAGTTTCATTCATTCGTACGGAGAAAATTCATTCGTACAGAAAAAATATATATACGTAAATTTTTTACTTACCTCGTTTTGCGTCGAAATAATTGTGCTCATCGATGCAGATAGATTAGATTCGGTGCAGACGAATGACAAAAGACGTACGATGACGCGCATTGTACATTGCGATTTTCGTAGTTTAGAAAAAAAAAAAAAATAAAAAAGGAGCAAAAAGAATGTCAACAACACACGGTGTTCCCAAGCGGTCACCCATCCAAGTACTAACCGTGCCCAACGTTGCTTAACTTCAGTGATCGGACGAGAACTGGTGCTTTCAACGTGGTATGGTCGTTGGCTTGTGAGATTTATTTTTTAGAATGATATATCCGAGTCCGTAAAAATTCATTTCCTATATAGTTTCATTCATACGTACGGAGAAAATTCATACGTACAGAAAAAATATATATACGTAAATTTTTTACTTACCTCGTTTCGCGTCGAAATAATTGCGCTCATCGATAAAGGTAGATTAAATTCGGTGCAGATGACAGACAAGTGACGTACGATGACGCGCATTATAATTGCGATTTTTGACGTGAAGAAAAAAAAAAATAAAAAAGGAGCAAAAAGAAAGTCAACAACACACGGTGTTCCCAAGCGGTCACCCATCCAAGTACTAACCGTGCCCAACGTTGCTTAACTTCAGTGATCGGACGAGAACTGGTGCTTTCAACGTGGTATGGTCGTTGGCTTGTGAGATTTATTTTTTAGAATGATATATACGAGTCCGTAAAAATTCATTTCCTATATAGTTTCATTCATACGTACGGAGAAAATTCATACGTACAGAAAAAATATATATACGTAAATTTTTTACTTACCTCGTATTGCGTCGAAATAATTGTGCTCATCGATGCAGATAGATTAAATGCAGATAAAATAAATAGAAAAATATTGAGTAAATTCTATGGTATTATTTCAGAAAAAATATATATACGTAAATTTTTTACTTACCTCGTTTTGCGTCGAAGTAATTACGAACATCGATGCAGGTAGATTAGATTCGGTGCAGACGAATGACAAAAGACGTACGACGACGCGCATTGTACATTGCGATTTTCGTAGTTTAGAAAAAAAAAAAAATAAAAAAGGAGCAAAAAGAATGTCAACAACACACGGTGTTCCCAAGCGGTCACCCATCCAAGTACTAACCGTGCCCAACGTTGCTTAACTTCAGTGATCGGACGAGAACTGGTGCTTTCAACGTGGTATGGTCGTTGGCTTGTGAGATTTATTTTTTAGAATGATATATCCGAGTCCGTAAAAATTCATTTCCTATATAGTTTCATTCATACGTACGGAGAAAATTCATACGTACAGAAAAAATATATATACGTAAATTTTTTACTTACCTCGTTTTGCGTCGAAATAATTGTGCTCATCGATGCAGATAGATTAAATGCAGATAAAATAAATAGAAAAATATTGAGTAAATTCTATGGTATTATTTCAGAAAAAATATATATACGTAAATTTTTTACTTACCTCGTTTTGCGTCGAAGTAATTACGAACATCGATGCAGGTAGATTAGATTCGGTGCAGACGAATGACAAAAGACGTACGACGACGCGCATTATACATTGCGATTTTCGTAGATTAGAAAAAAAAAATAAAAAAGGAGCAAAAAGAATGTCAACAACACACGGTGTTCCCAAGCGGTCACCCATCCAAGTACTAACCGTGCCCAACGTTGCTTAACTTCAGTGATCGGACGAGAACTGGTGCTTTCAACGTGGTATGGTCGTTGGCTTGTGAGATTTATTTTTTAGAATGATATATACGAGTCCGTAAAAATTCATTTCCTATATAGTTTCATTCGTACGTACGGAGAAAATTCATACGTACAGAAAAAATATATATACGTAAATTTTTTACTTACCTCGTTTTGCGTCGAAATAATTGTGCTCATCGATGCAGATAGATTAGATTCGGTGCAGACGAATGACAAAAGACGTACGATGACGCGCATTGTACATTGCGATTTTCGTAGTTTAGAAAAAAAAAAAAATAAAAAAGGAGCAAAAAGAATGTCAACAACACACGGTGTTCCCAAGCGGTCACCCATCCAAGTACTAACCGTGCCCAACGTTGCTTAACTTCAGTGATCGGACGAGAACTGGTGCTTTCAACGTGGTATGGTCGTTGGCTTGTAAGATTTATTTTTTAGAATGATATATACGAGTCCGTAAAAATTCATTTCCTATATAGTTTCATTCATTCGTACGGAGAAAATTCATTCGTACAGAAAAAATATATATACGTAAATTTTTTACTTACCTCGTTTTGCGTCGAAATAATTGTGCTCATCGATGCAGATAGATTAGATTCGGTGCAGACGAATGACAAAAGACGTACGATGACGCGCATTGTACATTGCGATTTTCGTAGTTTAGAAAAAAAAAAAAAATAAAAAAGGAGCAAAAAGAATGTCAACAACACACGGTGTTCCCAAGCGGTCACCCATCCAAGTACTAACCGTGCCCAACGTTGCTTAACTTCAGTGATCGGACGAGAACTGGTGCTTTCAACGTGGTATGGTCGTTGGCTTGTGAGATTTATTTTTTAGAATGATATATCCGAGTCCGTAAAAATTCATTTCCTATATAGTTTCATTCATACGTACGGAGAAAATTCATACGTACAGAAAAAATATATATACGTAAATTTTTTACTTACCTCGTTTCGCGTCGAAATAATTGCGCTCATCGATAAAGGTAGATTAAATTCGGTGCAGATGACAGACAAGTGACGTACGATGACGCGCATTATAATTGCGATTTTTGACGTGAAGAAAAAAAAAAATAAAAAAGGAGCAAAAAGAAAGTCAACAACACACGGTGTTCCCAAGCGGTCACCCATCCAAGTACTAACCGTGCCCAACGTTGCTTAACTTCAGTGATCGGACGAGAACTGGTGCTTTCAACGTGGTATGGTCGTTGGCTTGTGAGATTTATTTTTTAGAATGATATATACGAGTCCGTAAAAATTCATTTCCTATATAGTTTCATTCATACGTACGGAGAAAATTCATACGTACAGAAAAAATATATATACGTAAATTTTTTACTTACCTCGTATTGCGTCGAAATAATTGTGCTCATCGATGCAGATAGATTAAATGCAGATAAAATAAATAGAAAAATATTGAGTAAATTCTATGGTATTATTTCAGAAAAAATATATATACGTAAATTTTTTACTTACCTCGTTTTGCGTCGAAGTAATTACGAACATCGATGCAGGTAGATTAGATTCGGTGCAGACGAATGACAAAAGACGTACGACGACGCGCATTGTACATTGCGATTTTCGTAGTTTAGAAAAAAAAAAAAATAAAAAAGGAGCAAAAAGAATGTCAACAACACACGGTGTTCCCAAGCGGTCACCCATCCAAGTACTAACCGTGCCCAACGTTGCTTAACTTCAGTGATCGGACGAGAACTGGTGCTTTCAACGTGGTATGGTCGTTGGCTTGTGAGATTTATTTTTTAGAATGATATATCCGAGTCCGTAAAAATTCATTTCCTATATAGTTTCATTCATACGTACGGAGAAAATTCATACGTACAGAAAAAATATATATACGTAAATTTTTTACTTACCTCGTTTTGCGTCGAAATAATTGTGCTCATCGATGCAGATAGATTAGATTCGGTGCAGACGAATGACAAAAGACGTACGATGACGCGCATTGTACATTGCGATTTTCGTAGTTTAGAAAAAAAAAAAATAAAAAAGGAGCAAAAAGAATGTCAACAACACACGGTGTTCCCAAGCGGTCACCCATCCAAGTACTAACCGTGCCCAACGTTGCTTAACTTCAGTGATCGGACGAGAACTGGTGCTTTCAACGTGGTATGGTCGTTGGCTTGTAAGATTTATTTTTTAGAATGATATATACGAGTCCGTAAAAATTCATTTCCTATATAGTTTCATTCATTCGTACGGAGAAAATTCATTCGTACAGAAAAAATATATATACGTAAATTTTTTACTTACCTCGTTTTGCGTCGAAATAATTGTGCTCATCGATGCAGATAGATTAGATTCGGTGCAGACGAATGACAAAAGACGTACGATGACGCGCATTGTACATTGCGATTTTCGTAGTTTAGAAAAAAAAAAAAATAAAAAAGGAGCAAAAAGAATGTCAACAACACACGGTGTTCCCAAGCGGTCACCCATCCAAGTACTAACCGTGCCCAACGTTGCTTAACTTCAGTGATCGGACGAGAACTGGTGCTTTCAACGTGGTATGGTCGTTGGCTTGTAAGATTTATTTTTTAGAATGATATATACGAGTCCGTAAAAATTCATTTCCTATATAGTTTCATTCATTCGTACGGAGAAAATTCATTCGTACAGAAAAAATATATATACGTAAATTTTTTACTTACCTCGTTTTGCGTCGAAATAATTGTGCTCATCGATGCAGATAGATTAGATTCGGTGCAGACGAATGACAAAAGACGTACGATGACGCGCATTGTACATTGCGATTTTCGTAGTTTAGAAAAAAAAAAAAATAAAAAAGGAGCAAAAAGAATGTCAACAACACACGGTGTTCCCAAGCGGTCACCCATCCAAGTACTAACCGTGCCCAACGTTGCTTAACTTCAGTGATCGGACGAGAACTGGTGCTTTCAACGTGGTATGGTCGTTGGCTTGTGAGATTTATTTTTTAGAATGATATATCCGAGTCCGTAAAAATTCATTTCCTATATAGTTTCATTCATACGTACGGAGAAAATTCATACGTACAGAAAAAATATATATACGTAAATTTTTTACTTACCTCGTTTTGCGTCGAAATAATTGTGCTCATCGATGCAGATAGATTAGATTCGGTGCAGACGAATGACAAAAGACGTACGATGACGCGCATTGTACATTGCGATTTTCGTAGTTTAGAAAAAAAAAAAATAAAAAAGGAGCAAAAAGAATGTCAACAACACACGGTGTTCCCAAGCGGTCACCCATCCAAGTACTAACCGTGCCCAACGTTGCTTAACTTCAGTGATCGGACGAGAACTGGTGCTTTCAACGTGGTATGGTCGTTGGCTTGTAAGATTTATTTTTTAGAATGATATATACGAGTCCGTAAAAATTCATTTCCTATATAGTTTCATTCATTCGTACGGAGAAAATTCATTCGTACAGAAAAAATATATATACGTAAATTTTTTACTTACCTCGTTTTGCGTCGAAATAATTGTGCTCATCGATGCAGATAGATTAGATTCGGTGCAGACGAATGACAAAAGACGTACGATGACGCGCATTGTACATTGCGATTTTCGTAGTTTAGAAAAAAAAAAAAATAAAAAAGGAGCAAAAAGAATGTCAACAACACACGGTGTTCCCAAGCGGTCACCCATCCAAGTACTAACCGTGCCCAACGTTGCTTAACTTCAGTGATCGGACGAGAACTGGTGCTTTCAACGTGGTATGGTCGTTGGCTTGTAAGATTTATTTTTTAGAATGATATATACGAGTCCGTAAAAATTCATTTCCTATATAGTTTCAATCACTCGTACTGAGAATATTGAGTAAATTCGATGGTATTATTTCAGAAAAAATATATATACGTAAATTTTTTACTTACCTCGTTTTGCGTCGAAATAATTCCGCTCATCGATAAAGGTAGATTAGATTCGGTGCAGACGAATGACAAGTGACGTACGACGACGCGCATTATACATTGCGATTTTCGTAGTTTAAAAAAAAAAAAAAAGTAGGTGCAAAAAGAATGTCAACAACACACGGTGTTCCCAAGCGGTCACCCATCCAAGTACTAACCGTGCCCAACGTTGCTTAACTTCAGTGATCGGACGAGAACTGGTGCTTTCAACGTGGTATGGTCGTTGGCTTGTATTGTTTGCTGTTTAGAATTTTATATCTGTCTTTGTAAGAATTGTTTTACTATATAATGTTCTTTATTCGTACCACATATATTAAGTGCGTTAGCAAAATGTATTGTTTTAACAAAAAAAACTTATTTATATAATTTTTTTTTTTTTATCGCTTGCTGAGGATGTATGATCACGTTCAATGAAACATGCAGTTTTGATGCGGTGCATATGTGTGGTATTGACGTGCTGATGGCACACATTATTTGATCGTGATTTTGGTTGTTTATAAGAACAATTAAACAAAAATTGTAAAAATGTCAATGAACACAAACCTGTCCTCAAGCGCGGTTATTCTCATCCAAGTATTAATCATGGTCAACGTTGCTTAACTGCACTGATGGTATTAGAACTGACGTTTAACAACACAGTATGGTCGTTGACCTACAATTCATCCAATTTTATATGTTATTTCTGTGGTTATAAAAATTGTATTTTTTATAAAGTATATTTCATTCATACTTAGCATATTAAGAGTGTTCAGTAGAATGGATTGTATCAGTTATAAGAGATAGTAACTACATACAAGTGTTTTTTATACATACAAATTATTGTATATCTAAAATTAAAAATATTAAATTTCTATGGATAGAAATGGCCGTATGATTTAACATCAAAATTTTAAACAAGACTTTCGCAGATTATGAAGATGTTCTATTGAAAATTTTAATGAAATTGAACGATTATTTAAAAAAAATAGTGGCGATTTAATTGTATTTATTTTAATCATAAAAGTCGAAAAAATTAAAGAATAATTGAATAGTTAGAATTAAAATTTGTAAAATTTTAAACAAATTGACTGATCATTTCTAAATTTCATGCTATTATATTATTTAATAAAGCTTTTAATTCTCACGATGTTTTTTTTTTTTAACTGATTTTACGTACTTTACCCAAAAGATTCTTAATTTTATTGATTTTTTAATTTGAATCGATTTTTTATAAATAATAATTATAAGGAAAAAATATATTTGCCATATATTTCTTTGTAAGTCTATTTTCAATTGTTTGTGAACCAAGAATAGTTTTTATTTAAAAAAACAAAAAAAAAATGACAGAATCGATCGAAAGCAATATCTTTAGTTTAAAAATATCCTCTTTCAATCTACGACTATTTGTACGCAAATAATAAAATAAAGAAGAAAAGTATCATTAGGTAGAAAAATTTCTTTTCATTCACTTGAAGTTATACATACAAAAAATTATCCTCTATTACAATAAGAAAAAAAAAAGAAAAAAAAAAGAAAAAAGAAAAAATTGAGAACTTGTCAACAATTTTTCAATCCTTTTGATAATAACTTCTTATTCATCGATTAAAAAAAATAATTTTCGAATAAAAATCACGATATCTTTTTTAAAAATCATCGTTGTTTGTCTCATTCATGAAACGGACTGACGTTAAAAATTTAATCGTTTAACCTTTTAACCCTTTATTTCGTATTACAATTTAAAGACGACGATTTCGAAACGTACAATTTTTTAACAATTTCATGGAAATAAAAAATATCTTAACGTTTCGGTCGAAAGGTAAAGAAAAAAGGAGTCTCCTTTTCCTTTTTTTATATTTTTATTTCGATAAGGTGCACGATGAGAAACACGTATTAAAAAAAAAAAAAAAAAAAAAAAAAGAAACCTATATTCGCCGTTAAGAAGGCGATCGTACTGGCTCGTGAACTTTCCAACAATTATTGTTGGAATAGTTAGAATAGAACAGAGAACACGGAGACACGTTGTAGTCATTTTATTCAACCACTTTTCAACTTGAATACCCCTTTATTTTCTAGTTCGCAATAAAATTACCACCGTTATCTTTTTCTTTGTTTTTTTTTTTCTTTTTTTTTTCTTTTCCTTTCGTTCGAGAAACGTTCACGAGAGTGATAGGAACAAACTTTCGACGGATATAGAGTCCGAAAAAAAGAAAAAAATAGAGGACAAGTTGCACTCTACTCGGAGAAAAGGGTGGACAGAAATGATTAATTCAGATCACCGTCCTTCAAGTGGTTGATCGATTGTACTTGAGTCGACTTCGTTCGTTAACGACTCACCCTTTCTCATTTTTCTCTTTTCGATCCCTTACCTTCGATAACTTCGATACCTTCCTTTCTTCTTCTTCTTCTTCTTCTTCTTCCTCTTTTTTTTTTCTTTTCTTTCTTTTCGTCAGTCGCATGAACTTTTCGACCGAACGATTTCAACTCCTTTCGTACGTAATTATTATTATAACTTCGGGCGAATTGTCCGTCAGCGACGTTAAACCGACAATTTGATGTTAAATTCAAACTTCACTTTAATTTTTTTTTTTTAATTTTAATTCATAAATATGATGATTTTATTATTAGTATATTTTTTATGAAAATAAAACGTTTCATTTGAACTATATAAACAAATAATTTGTAAATTTAAATTTAATATGGATTAAATTTTCTTATAATCAAATTTTTAAGTTGAAATCAAATGGAAATTTTTCCTTCGTATTAAAGATATATTAAAAAAAAAAAAAAAAAAATTAAATAATTTTTATTCGCAAAATAAATGTTACCATTTAACTAATATCCTAATTAACAATTAATTATTTTAATCAAATAATAGAACGTTCATTTCATTCGTAGATTAATCCGATTATTAAACAAATATAAATAATTAAAAATGATAAAAATCTTAATATATAAATATGATGATTTTATTTTTTTTTTTTTTTTTAATGAAAATAAAACGTTTCATTTGAACTATATAAAAAAGAATTTGTAAATTTAAATTTAATATGGATTAAATTTTCTTATAATCAAATTTTTAAGTTGAAATCAAATGGAAATTTTTCCTTCGTATTAAAGATATATTAAAAAAAAAAAAAAAATTAAATAATTTTTATTCGCAAAATAAATGTTACCATTTCACTAATATCCTAATTAGCAATTAATTATTTTAATCAAATAATAGAACGTTCATTTTATTCGTAGGTTAATCCGATTATTAAACAAATATAAATAATTAAAAATGAGATGTTAAGAAAATAAATTTATATTAATAATTAATGAAGGAATAAATGGTAGAATAATTGAAATTTCAATATCAAAAATTAAAAAAAAAATCTCTGCGATTAAATTGCAGGCAGGGAACCAAAGAAGCACGGTGATAACGTCGTTTTACTTTATTTTTTTTTGTTTTATTTTTATTTTTCACAAATAATTGTTAGTTGTCAGGAAGTTTTACCGAATGCACTGTATTCGTTCGTAATTACGACATCGGATTATTTAATTGAAATATTTCGAAATGTCTAATTCACGACTCGTATTATTCGTTAGAAATTGAAAATTTAGAGAAAAGATTGCCAGACGATCGTGGATGATTATGAACGAAATATATGGTTCGTTAGAAAATAAAAATAAAAAAGAAAAAAAAATAATAATAATAAAATAAAAAAAGAAAATATTTGGACTCTTAGGTGCGTTTAATTTTCAAAATTGATTGACTTATGGATAGATGGTATACGCACGTATGCATATCTGTGCTCCGCATTGAACTGCAATTTGCATCGACGATAGCTAGATCCAGTCGACGGGTAGAGGGTCGATAATCGATCACGACACACCGTAGTCGAGGTGTGTACTTCGTACCAAGTTGACAGTTTAATTCGCACGATAAGGACCTCCAAAATCCGACGAATCTATCGAAATAAATTGACGATGTGAAATTTCCTTTCCCAAAAAGTCTTTGCATTTAATACGTCCAGACATTGTTCCGACGTTAACACTAGAACTGCCGCATCAGTCAAAATTACTGGTTTTACAATTTCATTATAAAATTCCTATTTCGTCTTACATCTTTTTTTTTCGAAATGATGCAATGACTTTTGCAGGGTTAAGTAAAGGTTGTATAAAATGAATTTTATTTTTAAGTAATTTACACAGAATTCGAGTAATTTTTTGTTCTACCTACTTCTACCAAAACCAGGCAAAATGACTGGTCTTTAAAAAAATGTAAAGACGGAATATCTTTTTATTTATTAAATTATTATTATCTTATAAAAAGTATTTAAGGTTATAGAATTATCACAACTATTTATTGCCAACTATGAATAATACAATATAATTATGATAATAACATCTATAACAATACTAACAAGTATAACCGGTACTTTTCAAAATGGGTAAAAAGCCTTACAATCTGTTTCCTGAAATCGACACCGGTGATTAGATATTTAGATGAATCTTCTGGCACTTTGTTACAATATTTTCTCTTATGCCACGACTCATCTTGCGATCAAACATAGAGATAGAAACATAGCCATAGGTAACGTAACTACTGGCTCTTTGTTACAATATTTTCTTTTATGCCACAACTTATCTGGCGATAAAACATAAAGAATCATAGGCGTAGGTAACATAACTATACTAATCGATACCGTTTCACGCGATCATTCTGTGTACCACAGTCGTTGGAAGAGGATTTAATTTTTTTTAACATAACGATATTTTATAAATCCAAAAAATTTGCAAAACGTATAAAAACCTCGGAACTTTCGCTGAAACTAAACAATATTCCAATAGAATGTTCCGATGTCGAGGATGAAGATAGTGAATTGGAAGAAAATGAAAGACTTTATATTGAGAATAGTGATAATGAGATTGTAGACCGTGAACAAATTGAGGAGTCCTCGGACAGTGAATTAGAAAGTATTATTATAGATGTTATTATCATAATTATATCGTATTTTTTATAGTTGGCATTAAATAGTTGTAATTCCATAACCTTAAATATTTTTTATAGGATAGTAATAATTTAATGAATAAAAAAAGATATTCTGTTTTTACGTTTCTTTTTAAGACCAGCCATTTTGACTGGTTTTGGTAGAAGTAGGTAGGTTTTTTTTCGGTAGTTCTATTGTTAATTAACGTCGGACGACTGCGTGACGGCCATTGGCTATCGATCGACCAATCAGATTTTCACTTATCAGATGGAAACGGTTTACGGATCCGTCTGCCGATTTTCTTTTCGGTTCATCGTCATCGTCCTGTAAAATGCAATCTTCAATTTTTTTTTTCTCTCGTAAAAGAAAACGATCCAACGTTCAGCGGACGGCCGGCGACGCCGTTTTATTACTGTTATTGGGTGATTGCATAAGTTCGTGCCCGATTTAAATATAAACTTCAATAGATTACATTTTAGAGATAACGCTTTTATTAATCAATTATATAGTCTCCGTTATTTTCTACAATGGTTTTTCAACGATCTATAAGCTTGTCGATTCCATTTTTGAAGGTAGAACTTGGTTTTTCTTGAAAAAAAGTTTGTATGGTGGTTATCGACAGCTTCCTCCGGAATTGAGATTCTTGCCATTTAAACTATTCTGCAAAGATCGGAACAGATACAAATTTGAAAGCGCAATATCTGGAGAATATGGCGGGTGCTGCAGAATTTCTCCATTGCGACTCCTGCAGTTTTCGCAGCGTCTGTTGAGCGACGTGTGTCCTAGCATTGTTGTGGTGTAAGATGACGCCTTTTCGATTGGCCAAAATCGGACGTTTTTCTCGAATAGTTGCAACGAGTCTAGATAGTTGCTCACGGTACTTGTCCGCCGTGATTGTTTCGCCGCGTCGGAGCAGCTCAAATTAAATAATTCCCTTGCGATCCCACCATACACACAGCAACACCTTCATCGGATGCAAGCCAACCTTTGCTACGGGTTCTGTTCCTTAAGCTGTTGTTTTCCGTGTCCTCTTTCGCTGTACGTTTCTGTAGAGAACCCACTTTTCATCGATTGTTACCATCCGATCTAAAAAAAGGTCTTTTTTGTTGAGAAAGAACCACAGTCATGCGGTTTAGTTTATTCCTTACAGTCAGGAGATACGGCACCCCCCACGTATCAAGCTTGGAAATGTATCGAAGCTTTTTTAAATGACGAAAAACGCTTGAATTATCGATGTTCGGCCTCTCAGCAATATCCTCGGTTGTATTCCTTGGGTTTCTTTCCACTGAGGCATGCGCAATGTCGTCGTCAATGCCAGAAGGCCGTCCCGAGCGGGGTTGATCCTCCATGTTGAAATCACCATTTCGAAATCCGCCATATCAACTTTTTGACTTGTTCGGAGAGCAAGAGAGCGCGGTCAAAATAAACGGTTTGAATATTTTTTTTTGTTGTGCGATCCCAACACACGCCTTTCCGAAATTCATATAACATTACATGCCAGCAAATGAACCTTTTCGTTCTCCATTTTTAATGATTTCTCTTACGCACGAATGTACTTATCTGAACGATGTCTGACGCTAAATCGACGCAAGACAACGTCATCTATTCGGTGCAATCAACAATTATCCACACAAAAATCATAAAACTCCGCCATGCAGTAACTCAATGTCATCTATGAAGATCGGTCACGAACTTATGCAATCATCCAATATTATTATTATTATTATTTTTCCTTTATTTTTTTTTTTGAAAACACGGCGCACACACGGCACTCGGCGATGACAAACCGAAATTATGCTTAAAGAAAATGTGTCGTTCAGCGTCTCGGAAGTTGAAGTGAAAAGGGATGAGAGAAATCTTTTCTTTTTTTTTTTTTTTTTTTTAACGAAACCAATCCGAAATTATCTACAAAGGATGAAGCGAGCAGAACGTAATTGTGGAAAATATTAGTCCAAGCGGGTCGATCATTCCTTTCGAAAATATCGATTAGGTATTTCGAACGTTTTTAATCCTAGTATGCGATCTATTTTCGATCAACAGATGTCCTTAGACGTGACAAAATAAAATTCACTTTCGTGTGAATAATCAATTCATCAGTGTTCACTTCGTACGTAAGTAATTACTAATTAATTCTGTAACGTTAAAATACCATTCTTTAACTTACCTCGTATGAACGAATTCAATAAAACAATTTTTTTTTTGTTATTTCCAACAACAATCCAAACGTATGTACGTCAACAATTCCATTGGAAACGGGATCGATGGTATACCATAATTTTTCGTACGCTTATTAATGACACCAGTTGAAAGATAACTGACGAACAAGTAGACTCGTTGAAGGCTAGAATTCAACTGCTTCTATTTTTGTTCTTTTTTTTGATTTTGTTTTCTTTTTCCATATCGCAGTTGAAGCGAGCGTCGTCGTTTCCTCGTCTTTTTTTTCCGTTTCGTTTCTTTTTTTTTTTTTTTTCTTTTTGCTCGCGAGAAATATTCACGAGGGTGGCACGTAAAAAATTCATCGACCGATAAAGGGTACGAAAACCGGAAAAAATAAAACAAAAAAAAAATAAAACGAAAAGCAAGACAAAGAAGAATAGAAGACGAGGTATATTGGAAGAAAGGGTAGAGCAAAAATGATCGATGCCAAAAAAAAAGGTAACGCTGGTCAAGCGTCGATCGATTATTTCTGAGTCGACTTGGTTAGTCGACGACTCACCCTGTTATTATTTCGTTCGTTTCTTTCTTCTCTTTTCTTTTTTTCTTTTTTTTTTTTCTAACCCCTTGGTCCGCCGTACCTTCGATAACGATTCGAAACGTACTCGAAAACTGTCTCGAATTTTTTTTGCTTTCTTTTCTTTCTCTCTTATTTTTTTTTTTTTTTTATTTTTTTTTTTCGCTAGTCGCATGAACTATTCAAGCAAACCGATTTCAACCCCCTTTCGTACGTAGTTTACTTCGGGAGTAGTTCGCGTACGGACGTACAGTCCGTCGGCGACCTTCGAGCGAGAAAAATGGAGGGAACCAAAGGAGTACGTTGATAACGTCCTTTTATTTATTTTTTTTTTGTTTATTTTATTTATTCTTATTTTTTTGTTTTTTTTTTTTTTTTTTATGCAAATAGTTGTCAGTTCGTTCGACGAGTGCGACGTATTCTTCGTACAATAATTGTCTCGAGTGAATTTTGTTATGGCGAATTATTATTATTATTACGGCGAGAGTCTTCGAACAAAATCGATTAATCGATATCTTCTCGTTTCTTTTCTTTTTTTTTTTTTGCATGTTCCTAACTCTCGAGATCTCGACGGAATGTCGGTAATTATTTTTTTTTTTTTTTTATGTCCCGATCGGGGAACCATCTTTTTTGTTCTTTTTTCTACGTTTCTTTCTTTCTTTTTTTTTTTTTTGAGGAAATCACTCTTAGGAAATCTGTTCAACGATTTGATCGACGCGGTGATGTTCCATTAGAATGTTTATCGTTTTGGAGGTTTTTACATATATATACATAGTATATATATAATATATATATATATGTCTGTTAATTATTTTAGTTTGTTTTTATATTCATTTTTTTTTTGTATCACCGTGACGATTTCGAAAAATGGTAATTTTATTTTGAAATTTTTCTAACGATTTGATTGTTACATTTTATGACGAGTTTAAACAAATATTTTATTTATTAATGCAATATTTGTACTTCGTTGTTTCCTGCTTTTTCGCAAATTTGTCCAATTTTTGTGACGATAATTTTACATTTTTAGTAGTACGATGGATCGTTTTATTTAATTATCAGACAGGCGATAATTAATTACTATATTAAAATTACTATAATTGTGATACCTTCTATCATGGCATTTAGGATGAGGTATTTAACAAATTGTGGCAGTCAATATATTTATGTTTAATTGTTAAATAATTTTCTATAAATTATTATACACACACACACATATTAATATAATATAATATATATATATATATATATATATATATATATATATATAGTATATATATAATATATTAATATATACTATGTATATATTAATATATATATGATACATATAAGAATGTTAATTATTTTGGATATTTTTTATATTCATTTTTTTAATAATCGTGACGATGTCGAAAAATCGTAATTTTATGTTGAAATCTTTTTTAACCACTCGATTGCTATATTTTATGACGATACATTTTACAGTATACCACGGACCTCGATCAAAACTTTCCCGAATCCATATTTTTGAAAGACGATTTATCAAGATCATGAGCTTTGATATTCGAAGCGAAGGAGTGAAAATTAGTATGAAATAAATAATCGAATAATTCAACGTCAAATCAACGTGTTTACTAATTTGATCACTATAAAATCTTCATTATTCTATATTCTTTTCTTTTACTTTTTTGAATGATATAGAATGCAGTGGTCCATGATTTGAAGTATCATACTTGTGATAATATTATTATAGATGTTATCATAATTATATTGTATTCTTTATAGTCGGCATTAAATGGTTGCAATTACATAACCTTAAATATTATTTATTAAGATAAAAATAATTTAATAAATAAAAAAAAAATCTTCTGTTTTTACGTTTCTTTATAAGACCGATCACTTCGATTGGTTTTGGTAGAAGTAGGTAGGCTTGCTTTCTTTTTTTTTTTTTTTTCGATAGTTCTAGTGTCAATCGAGACGTCGTCATTTTTCATTATCTCTTTCAAGGTTCCAGATCTCACCAATACACTGAAAGCTATAACGTGGAGCAAACGATTGCTCGCTTATTCTGGAATTTGGCCGTTGGAAATTCGGGACTCATTGTTCCTATCGTTTTCGTTTTATGGATGCATTTACAGTATCTTAGGATTTCTCGATTTAACAGATCGCATAAATGATTTCCATTACGTACTGACGAACATCATGGAGAACATGCTGATGTTTATGACAATGACGAAATTCGGTTTGTGCCGAATGAAGTATCAATCGATGTCGAGATTTTTGAGAGAAACGAAAAACGATTACGTCATCGATAGTTACAAGACAAAAGAGGAGAGAATGATATTTATGAAATATAACAGACTTGCCGCTAGATTGATATTGACTATGATACCATCGATGACCTTCGTACTTGTTTTGCATTATTTTAATGCCGTCATACCGAACGTACTTATGGGTAATAACATTATCATGCAATATTTTCGTTACGTATCATTTTTTATTTTTCTTTTTTTCTTTTTGTTTTCTTTTTTTTTTTCTTTTCTTAAAGATACATCAGATATCCCTTCAACGAAATAATTGACGAAATTCTAATAGATTTATATATTGTATATTGAATTAGATATTAAATTTTTAATTACACGTTAAATTATTCCGATGAGACAAGATTTATCTGATTGCAACGAAGAGATTTTTATTTGGCGAAAGATTCCAAGGTCATTGCTGGGACAATTTCGCATGGTCAAGTGCGAACCTACATTTTTCATAACGGCAACGTATTCTGTGGATGAACGATCAATTAACTTTTTTTTTTTTTTTTGTTCCAAATAATTTCTTATCCATTCACAATTTTCGAAGATGTTCGAAGAATGCTTGTTGTTTAAACCATTTCTTTCGATAGTCTCATTTTTTTGGGATGAAAATTTGTAATGCTTTGTTTTGAACACCCGTTATACATGTACGCGTAGAAAATTGCACTGTCGATTAAATATTCATATACAATATATTTTTTAAATCCAAATTATAAACTTATGATATATTTATTTATCGATATTGTTATTATAAAACAACAACAACAGCACAACAAAAATAATAATAATAATAATCATAATGACAAGAACATAGATGATGATGAAAATAATAATAATAATAATAGTAGTAGTAGTAACAATAAAAAAAATATAGAAAAAAAAACAATAATAAATATGATAATGATAAAAAATTGTCCAAAAAAATTAATTTTTTTATAAATATATTTATTAATATTGTAACTATAAAACAACAACAACAACAACAACAACAAAAATAATAATAATAATAATAATAATAATAATAATAATAATAATAATAATAATAATAATAGTAATAATGAAAAAAATATAGAACAAAAAATAATAATAAATATGATAATGATAAAAAATTGTCCATAAAAATTAATTTCATAATAAATATATATGTACATATATAATATATACATATGTAATATATACATATATAATATATACATATATATATATATATATATGTATGTATATAACATAATGTATCTATATAAAATATTAGATCGTTAAGAATGAAATATGTATTAAAAGCTAGAATTGGCAATATTATTAATCACAAATTTCATCCTCGACGAACAAATATACAAAATATTAATTTATTTTGGATATAAAACAAGAAGAAAGAGATTCGTCCTCTTTTTACCCTACCCATTCGTCGAAACGATAATTATGTGTGAAAATAATACAAAAAAAAAAAAAAATACAAAAAAAGAATACAAAAAAGGAAATAAAAAAAAAATAATGAAATAAAAAAAAAAATTAAACAGAAACTACATAATCATAGTTAATTATGATTCTTTTTTTTTTGCGCAGTCATAGCGAATTCTTCGGTGGAATATAAATTACCTTATAAAATAAGGCCTTTGTTGAAGCCGTACGATGCAAAAAGTTATGCGTTTGGTTGCATACACGAATTTTTTGGGATAACACTGGTCCTTTCCGCTTACGTCGGGACCGATTGTTTGTTGACCTCTTCCGGTTTTCATCTAACCGGTCAATTAGCCATACTGAAGTGTAAAGTGAAAGAAATTTTCAACGATGCCGATGGATCCCGGTGGGCAATTCGAAATATGATTCTTCGACATTATCGTTTGATAAGGTAATCACTATTCTATAATTAAAGCGTGTAATTAATTAAGGATTCACGTATCTACTGAGCGGAATACTTTTTTTTATTTTTCTTTTTTTAATTTGAAAAGATAAAACAAATGCGTAAAACGCAACGAATTGTGAGACGCGTTTTTTTTTTGTATATGTATTTTCAAGATATGAATTTTTTGAGAAAAAAACATTTTTTTCTCAAACTTTTTTTCTCTTAGAGAATCATTAATATTTTCTTACGAAAAAATTATACACACACACACATATATATTTGTTAATGAGATTGTGAGAAATTTAATAGCACGAAAGATTTTAAAGAACGTTGGGTTTTTTTTTTTCATGTCTCAGACTTTAACGAAAGTAAATATCCGTAAACGTTTTCAAAGACTATTAAAGTTTGTTTTAACATTCAAAATGTAACGAATATATTTTTGTCGCGATGAATAAATATTCTATACAATTTAGCGCGCGTACGAAAATATAATATTATTTCTTTTTTTTTTTTTGTTAAGCTTATCACTATTATAATTAAAGCGTCTAATTAATAAACGAACACGTCTCTACTGAGCGGATTCCTTTCTTTTTATCTTTTTATTTCTTTTAATTTGAAAAGATAAAACAAATGCGTAAAACGCAACGAATTGTGAGACGCGTTTTTTTTTTTGTATATGTATTTTCAAGATATGAATTTTTTGAGAAAAAAACATTTTTTTCTCAAACTTTTTTCCTCTTAGAGAATCATTAATATTTTCTTACGAAAAAATTATACACACACACACATATATATTTGTTAATGAGATTGCGAGAAATTTAATAGCACGAAAGATTGTAAAGAACGTTGGGTTTTTTTTTTCATGTCTCAGACGTTAACGAAAGTAAATATCCGTAAACGTTTTCAAAGACTATTAAAGTTTGTTTTAACATTCAAAATGTAACGAATATATTTTTGTCGCGATGAATAAATATTCTATACAATTTAGCGCGCGTACGAAAATATAATATTATTTCTTTTTTTTTTTTTGTTAAGCTTATCACTATTATAATTAAAGCGTCTAATTAATAAACGAACACGTCTCTACTGAGCGGATTCCTTTCTTTTTATCTTTTTATTTCTTTTAATTTGAAAAGATAAAACAAATGCGTAAAACGCAACGAATTGTGAGACGCGTTTTTTTTTTTGTATATGTATTTTCAAGATATGAATTTTTTGAGAAAAAAACATTTTTTTCTCAAACTTTTTTCCTCTTAGAGAATCATTAATATTTTCTTACGAAAAAATTATACACACACACACATATATATTTGTTAATGAGATTGCGAGAAATTTAATAGCACGAAAGATTGTAAAGAACGTTGGGTTTTTTTTTTCATGTCTCAGACGTTAACGAAAGTAAATATCCGTAAACGTTTTCAAAGACTATTAAAGTTTGTTTTAACATTCAAAATGTAACGAATATATTTTTGTCGCGATGAATAAATATTCTATACAATTTAGCGCGCGTACGAAAATATAATATTATTTCTTTTTTTTTTTTTGTTAAGCTTATCACTATTATAATTAAAGCGTCTAATTAATAAACGAACACGTCTCTACTGAGCGGATTCCTTTCTTTTTATTTTTTTATTTCTTTTAATTTGAAAAGATAAAACAAATGCGTAAAACGCAACGAATTGTGAGACGCGTTTTTTTTTTTGTATATGTATTTTCAAGATATGAATTTTTTGAGAAAAAAACATTTTTTTCTCAAACTTTTTTTCTCTTAGAGAATGATTAATATTTTCTTACGAAAAAATTATACACACACACACATATATATTTGTTAATGAGATTGCGAGAAATTTAATAGCACGAAAGATTGTAAAGAACGTTGGGTTTTTTTTTTCATGTCTCAGACGTTAACGAAAGTAAATATCCGTAAACGTTTTCAAAGACTATTAAAGTTTGTTTTAACATTCAAAATGTAACGAATATATTTTTGTCGCGATGAATAAATATTCTATACAATTTAGCGCGCGTACGAAAATATAATATTATTTCTTTTTTTTTTTTTGTTAAGCTTATCACTATTATAATTAAAGCGTCTAATTAATAAACGAACACGTCTCTACTGAGCGGATTCCTTTCTTTTTATCTTTTTATTTCTTTTAATTTGAAAAGATAAAACAAATGCGTAAAACGCAACGAATTGTGAGACGCGTTTTTTTTTTTGTATATGTATATTCAAGAAATGGATTTTTTGAGAAAAAAACATTTTTTTCTCAAACTTTTTTCCTCTTAGAGAATCATTAATATTTTCTTACGAAAAAATTATACACACACACACATATATATTTGTTAATGAGATTGCGAGAAATTTAATAGCACGAAAGATTGTAAAGAACGTTGAGTTTTTTTTTTCATGTCTCAGACTTTAACGAAAGTAAATATCCGTAAACGTTTTCAAAGACTCTATTAAAGTTTGTTTTAACATTCAAAATGAATTTTTGTCATTATGAAAAAATATTCAATACAAACTAGCGCGCGTACGAAAATATAATATTATTTCTTAATGCCAGTTCATTGTTCGTTCTCATTTTGTTATCGGTAGTATAATAAATTTCGTGATGTTCCTTTTAACCCTTGAAGTACCATTTGTCAAATTATCACATATTCTAAATGATACGAATTAATCATTTAAAACGTTTTTCTCGATTACGACGGATCATCAACATTCGATTATTCCGCAAAAAAATTCGAAAAGGATTGTTTTTAACCGTCAATGCAAATAAAAAAAAAACGACGTGCGCTTTATAAATTTTGTTACGGTGATAAAATAAATTTTGTTCCTTTTCTTTCGATACGAACGAGCGTGTCATTGTACAAAAAAAAAAAAGAAGGAAAAGAAAAGAAAAAAAAGAATAATTGTTTCTTTTTCGTATTCGTTTCAGATTAGCAGATATATTGGAAGATAGTTTCAACATGGTCATGTTTCTACATTTGTTAGGTTCGACGATATTACTTTGTACGTCGAGTTATCAAATGCTTGTCGTACGTATATGCACTTCTATGCAAAATTTACAACGTACGTCTACGATCTAACGGATAATTTCTACATTTCTAGAGCTTGGCGGTATTGGAAAGAGTTTATATATTTACTTTCCTTGTATACGTTTGCCATTTAGCGATCACAGTGTTCGTTTATTGTTACATCGGTGAATGTCTCGTCGAGGAGGTAATTAAATCTAATCCATTTATTTAATTGCAATTCACTATTCAATCTGTTATTACTAGACTCCGGATGTATATGCCCAATAAATATGTAATAAACATATGCCATTTATTCTCTAAACATATGCAAATATGCACGAAAAATATGCTAATATAAAGGGAAGATATGCAAAATTAACAAAACATTTTGTCATTATTGTGACATATTGTAATTAGAGTCACAATAAATGACAAGCATTCTTTCCAAGTTGGATGACGTTAGTTGACGACGCTTATCCGTCAAAATTATTTTATATGCGGAAAACGATCGCTCCGCGTCACACGACGTAAGCGATGCGTACTTATATTTACTCCAATAGATTTCTATCGAATCTATTGGATCTTGTACGAATTCATCGTTTAAACTATTTGAAATTTGTATTAATTTCGTTAAACCAATATTTTTTTTTTTTTTCTACAACCGCAGTTATTCTTTTTCCTAATTTTTTCTCCGCAATTACCAGGTATAGTTTTTAAATGATTAATGTTATTCACGTATATTCCCATCGAAGAATTTAACGGCAAACCTACTGTTTCCAATTTTTCTATCGTGGCAAGTAAAATACTTTTGTTACAAGGTATAGTCGCGATAAGAGAGTTTCCTGACAGACTAAATTAATTCCATCAGAATGATATCTCGTATCAGCACGAAGTATATATGCAGGGCTAAGAACATATGCCATAACATATTGCATATGTTCTTAAACATAAAACATAGAAACGTATGCATTATGCAAAAAGTGCACAATAAAAAATATATTTTTAGAATTTTCTAATCATAAAACATGTTTCTATCCAGGTCCTATTGCTCTGCCCTGTTTTCTATAAAAAATATGCATTTGCATAAACATCCGGAGCCTAGTTATTAGATTCAATATTTCATTGATACGATTTTGTTTCTTCTTCTTTTTTTTCTTCTCTTTTGTTTTTCGCTCTCACCCGTCTAATCCAGAGCACGACCCTGTGTGAAGAATTTTATCATTGCGATTGGTACGAGCTGTCGACGAGCGATTTGAAATCTATTTGTCTTTGCATGATTCGCGCCAGGAAACCACTCCAATTGACTTGCGGAAAGTTTTGCGTTGTTTCTCTGTGCACCTTTACCGACGTGAGTCTTTATTGTCGATATTTTCTTTTCTTTTCTTTCTATCCACGTATCATTCGCGTTCCACAAGTTTTTATTTTCATTCGTTTGTTACATTAATCGTTTCCCATTTATTAATTTTTCGTTGTTAACACTTGAACTACCGAAAAAAACCTACCTACTTATACCAAAACCAGTCAAAATGGTTGGTCTTAAAAAGAAACGTAAAAACAGAATATCTTTTTTTATTCATTAAATTATTACTATCCTATAAAAAATATTTAAGGTTATGGAATTACAACTATTTAATGCCAACTATAAAAAATACGATATAATTATGATAATAACATCTATAATAATACTTTCTAATTCACTGTCCGAGGACTCCTCAATTTGTTCACGGTCTACATTCTCATTATCACTATTTTCAATATAAAGTCTTTCATTTTCTTCCAATTCACTATCTTCATCCTCGACATCGGAACATTCCATTGGAATATTGTTTAGTTACAGCGAAAGTTCCGAGGTTTTTATACGTTTTGCAAATTTTTTGGATTTATAAAATATCGTTATGTTAAAAAAAATTAAATCCTCTTCCAACGACTGTGGTACACAGAATGATCGCGTGAAACGGTATCGATTAGTATAGTTATGTTACCTACGCCTATGATTCTTTATGTTTTATCGCCAGATAAGTTGTGGCATAAAAGAAAATATTGTAACAAAGAGCCAGTAGTTACGTTACCTATGGCTATGTTTCTATCTCTATGTTTGATCGCAAGATGAGTCGTGGCATAAGAGAAAATATTGTAACAAAGTGCCAGAAAAATCATCTAAATATCTAATCAACGGTGTCGATTTCAGGAAACAGATTGTAAGGCTTTTTTCCCATTTTGAAAAGTACCGGTTATATTTGTTAGTATTATTATAGATGTTATTATCATAATTATATTGTATTATTCATAGTTGGCAATAAATAGTTGTGATAATTCCATAACCTTAAATACTTTTTATAAGATAATAATAATTTAATAAATAAAAAGATATTCCGTCTTTACATTTTTTTAAAGACCAATCATTTTGCCTGGTTTTGGTAGAAGTAGGTAGGACAAAAAATTACTCGAATTCTGTGTAAATTACTTAAAAATAAAATTCATTTTATACAACCTTTACTTAACCCTGCAAAAGTCATTGCATCGTTTCGAAACAAAAAAATGTAACACGAAGTAGGAATTTTATAATGAAATTGTAAAACTAGACATTTTGACTGGTGTGGTGGTTCTAGTGTTACACATGGTGAAATGTTTTTATTGATATATTTTTTTTTTTATTTATCTTTCGCATCTTTTCGTTCGTTTCATTTCGATAAATAAATATTATTTCTCGTTGATCGTTTTTTCTTTATTTTTTTTTTTTTTTTTAATTTTCTGAATATTCTATTTCGAATAATTTGGAGTTTAATAAACTTTTCGAGGTTGAAATGATTTCTCATATTTTTATAAATCTTGTAGATTGTGAAGTCATCGATGGCGTACTTATCATTAGTACGAACATTCGTGTAAACAAAATTGTGAAACAGTTAGTCTCGAATAATTATGACTGGAATTTTATAACTGACATGCTGATAAAAATTGTAATCATACTGCATCTAATAAACATGTACACATTCACGTCATATAAATAAGTATCGGTAAGATAAACATGATACATGGTATATTTATTAATTGTACGAATATATTTGACTCATGTTTTCACTTTACGTCTGACTACTCATTTTATTATCATCTTTTCCTTTAATTCTTTTTAAATATTAATAAAATATATATATATATATATATATATATATATATGTATAATTGCAATTACAATTATATTAGAATTAAATTTAAATATAATAAAAATTATTTATATTATACAAATTATAAATTATAATAACATTTTTGTAATATCGATAATAATGTAAAAAAACTAATCGAATCATTCTGAAGAAACGAATAATTTTTTTTTTTAAATATTGATATACCAGCACATGACTAGATTATGGAACGCAACAAACGAAATGTAAATATGACATATCTTAGATCTTGTATACTAATACGTAAAAATTTCAAATTTCAAAGAAATATTATGTAAAAACTGGCCGAACTGTTGCGAGTAATATTTCACAATTGCATCGTAATGTCCTTCGTAATTTCAGTTCAGTTTTATTTGCAAGATCATTCAGGGTCCTTTATCGTTAATACACGTCATGTGTTAATCGTCACTAATAATCTGAAGATTTAAAGAAATGTAATTCGATTTCTTACTTTATAAGGACAAGTTAAGCGCAACGATTGTTAACCATTCTTGATTCAAATACAATAAATCAGATTGATATTTCTACTTGAAAAAAATATTCAGCGCGCTCATTCAGAAACACGTACGTTTATTTGCAAAATTTTATCAATTTTATAAACAATGAATAATTACTAATACGTGAAAGAAAATGTAAAAAAGAAACGGATTATTTTAGTTCGGAAAATTAACGAAGTTTAAAAACGTATATATATGTAAATTTTTTTGTTTTGTCACTTTATGGAGAAGTAACTTGCGTTCAACTATACAGGTAACTTAGATCCATTACAGACGAGTAAAGAGTGACGTATGATAATGCACATTATTATACATTGCGATTTTCGTAGTTTAGAAAAAAAAAAAAAATAAAAAAGGAGCAAAAAGAATGTCAACAACACACGGTGTTCCCAAGCGGTCACCCATCCAAGTACTAACCGTGCCCAACGTTGCTTAACTTCAGTGATCGGACGAGAACTGGTGCTTTCAACGTGGTATGGTCGTTGGCTTGTAAGATTCGTTGTTTAGAATGATATATACAATTCCATAAAAATTTATTTCATATATAGTTTCGTTCATTCGTACTGAAAATATTGAGTAAATTCGATGGTATTATTTCAGACAAATATATATACGTAAATTTTTTACTTACCTCGTTTCGCGTCGAAGTAATTACGAACATCGATGCAGGTAGATTAGATTCGGTGCAGACGAATGACAAGTGACGTACGATGACGCGCATTATAATTGCGATTTTTGTCGTGTAGAAAAAAAAAAATAAAAAGGGAGCAAAAAGAATGTCAACAACACACGGTGTTCCCAAGCGGTCACCCATCCAAGTACTAACCGTGCCCAACGTTGCTTAACTTCAGTGATCGGACGAGAACTGGTGCTTTCAACGTGGTATGGTCGTTGGCTTGTAAGATTTATTTTTTAGAATGATATATACGAGTCCGTAAAAATTCATTTCCTATATAGTTTCATTCATTCGTACGGAGAAAATTCATTCGTACAGAAAAAATATATATACGTAAATTTTTTACTTACCTCGTTTTGCGTCGAAATAATTGTGCTCTTCGATGCAGATAGATTAAATGCAGATAAAATAAATAGAAAAATATTGAGTAAATTCTATGGTATTATTTCCGAAAAAATATATATACGTAAATTTTTTACTTACCTCGTTTTGCGTCGAAATAATTGTGCTCATCGATGCAGATAGATTAGATTCGGTGCAGACGAATGACAAAAGACGTACGACGACGCGCATTATACATTGCGATTTTCGTAGATTAGAAAAAAAAAAAATAAAAAAGGAGCAAAAAGAATGTCAACAACACACGGTGTTCCCAAGCGGTCACCCATCCAAGTACTAACCGTGCCCAACGTTGCTTAACTTCAGTGATCGGACGAGAACTGGTGCTGTCAACGTGGTATGGTCGTTGGCTTGTGAGATTCGTTGTTTAGAATGATATATACGATTCCATAAAAATTTATTTCATATATAGTTTCATTCATTCGTTCTATGAATAACGAGTAAATTCGATGATATGATTTCAGACAAATATATATACGTAAATTTTTTACTTACCTCGTTTCGCGTCGAAATAATAGCGCTCATCGTTAAAGGTAGATTAGATTCGGTGCAGACAAATGACAAGTGACGTACGACGACGCGCATTATACATTGCGATTTTCGTAGTTTAGAAAAAAAAAAATAAAAAAGGAGCAAAAAGAATGTCAACAACACACGGTGTTCCCAAGCGGTCACCCATCCAAGTACTAACCGTGCCCAACGTTGCTTAACTTCAGTGATCGGACGAGAACTGGTGCTTTCAACGTGGTATGGTCATTGGCTTGTAAGATTTATTTTTTAGAATGATATATACGAGTCCGTAAAAATTCATTTCCTATATAGTTTCATTCATTCGTACGGAGAATATTGAGTAAATTCGATGGTATTATTTCAGAAAAAATATATATACGTAAATTTTTTACTTACCTCGTTTTGCGTCGTAATAATTGTGCTCATCGATGCAGATAGATTAGATTCGGTGCAGACGAATGACAAGTGACGTACGACGACGCGCATTATACATTGCGATTTTCGTAGTCTAGAAAAAAAATAAAATAAAAAAGGAGCAAAAAGAATGTCAACAACACACGGTGTTCCCAAGCGGTCACCCATCCAAGTACTAACCGTGCCCAACGTTGCTTAACTTCAGTGATCGGACGAGAACTGGTGCTTTCAACGTGGTATGGTCGTTGGCTTGTGAGATTTATTGTTTAGGATGATATATACGAGACCGTAAAAATTTTTTTCATATATAGTTTCATTCATTCGTTCTATGAATAACGAGTAAATTCGATGATATGATTTCAGAAAAATATATATACGTAAATTTTTTACTTACCTCGTTACGCGTCGAAATAATAGCGCTCATCGTTAAAGGTAGATTAGATTCGGTGCAGACGAATGACAAGTGACGTACGACGACGCGCATTATACATTGCGATTTTCGTAGTTTAGAAAAAAAAAAATAAAAAAGGAGCAAAAAGAATGTCAACAACACACGGTGTTCCCAAGCGGTCACCCATCCAAGTACTAACCGTGCCCAACGTTGCTTAACTTCAGTGATCGGACGAGAACTGGTGCTTTCAACGTGGTATGGTCGTTGGCTTGTAAGATTTATTTTTTAGAATGATATATACGAGTCCGTAAAAATTCATTTCCTATATAGTTTCATTCATTCGTACGGAGAAAATTCATTCGTACAGAAAAAATATATATACGTAAATTTTTTACTTACCTCGTTTTGCGTCGAAATAATAGCGCTCATCGTTAAAGGTAGATTAGATTCGGTGCAGACGAATGACAAGTGACGTACGACGACGCGCATTATACATTGCGATTTTCGTAGTTTAGAAAAAAAAAATAAAAAAGGAGCAAAAAGAATGTCAACAACACACGGTGTTCCCAAGCGGTCACCCATCCAAGTACTAACCGTGCCCAACGTTGCTTAACTTCAGTGATCGGACGAGAACTGGTGCTGTCAACGTGGTATGGTCGTTGGCTTGTGAGATTCGTTGTTTAGAATGATATATACGATTCCATAAAAATTTATTTCATATATAGTTTCATTCATTCGTTCTATGAATAACGAGTAAATTCGATGATATGATTTCAGACAAATATATATACGTAAATTTTTTACTTACCTCGTTTCGCGTCGAAATAATAGCGCTCATCGTTAAAGGTAGATTAGATTCGGTGCAGACGAATGACAAGTGACGTACGACGACGCGCATTATACATTGCGATTTTCGTAGTTTAGAAAAAAAAAAATAAAAAAGGAGCAAAAAGAATGTCAACAACACACGGTGTTCCCAAGCGGTCACCCATCCAAGTACTAACCGTGCCCAACGTTGCTTAACTTCAGTGATCGGACGAGAACTGGTGCTTTCAACGTGGTATGGTCGTTGGCTTGTGAGATTTATTGTTTAGGATGATATATACGAGTCCGTAAAAATTTTTTTCATATATAGTTTCATTCATTCGTTCTATGAATAACGAGTAAATTCGATGATATGATTTCAGAAAAATATATATACGTAAATTTTTTACTTACCTCGTTACGCGTCGAAATAATAGCGCTCATCGTTAAAGGTAGATTAGATTCGGTGCAGACGAATGACAAGTGACGTACGACGACGCGCATTATACATTGCGATTTTCGTAGTTTAGAAAAAAAAAAATAAAAAAGGAGCAAAAAGAATGTCAACAACACACGGTGTTCCCAAGCGGTCACCCATCCAAGTACTAACCGTGCCCAACGTTCCTTAACTTCAGTGATCGGACGAGAACTGGTGCTTTCAACGTGGTATGGTCGTTGGCTTGTAAGATTCGTTGTTTAGAATGATATATACAATTCCATAAAAATTTATTTCATATATAGTTTCGTTCATTCGTACTGAAAATATTGAGTAAATTCGATGGTATTATTTTAGACAAATATATATACGTAAATTTTTTACTTACCTCGTTTCGCGTCGAAGTAATTACGAACATCGATGCAGGTAGATTAGATTCGGTGCAGACGAACGACAAGTGACGTACGATGACGCGCATTATAATTGCGATTTTTGTCGTGTAGAAAAAAAAAAAATAAAAAGGGAGCAAAAAGAATGTCAACAACACACGGTGTTCCCAAGCGGTCACCCATCCAAGTACTAACCGTGCCCAACGTTGCTTAACTTCAGTGATCGGACGAGAACTGGTGCTGTCAACGTGGTATGGTCGTTGGCTTGTGAGATTCGTTGTTTAGAATGATATATACGATTCCATAAAAATTTATTTCATATATAGTTTCATTCATTCGTTCTATGAATAACGAGTAAATTCGATGATATGATTTCAGACAAATATATATACGTAAATTTTTTACTTACCTCGTTTCGCGTCGAAATAATAGCGCTCATCGTTAAAGGTAGATTAGATTCGGTGCAGACGAATGACAAGTGACGTACGACGACGCGCATTATACATTGCGATTTTCGTAGTTTAGAAAAAAAAAAATAAAAAAGGAGCAAAAAGAATGTCAACAACACACGGTGTTCCCAAGCGGTCACCCATCCAAGTACTAACCGTGCCCAACGTTGCTTAACTTCAGTGATCGGACGAGAACTGGTGCTTTCAACGTGGTATGGTCGTTGGCTTGTGAGATTTATTGTTTAGGATGATATATACGAGTCCGTAAAAATTTTTTTCATATATAGTTTCATTCATTCGTTCTATGAATAACGAGTAAATTCGATGATATGATTTCAGAAAAATATATATACGTAAATTTTTTACTTACCTCGTTACGCGTCGAAATAATAGCGCTCATCGTTAAAGGTAGATTAGATTCGGTGCAGACGAATGACAAGTGACGTACGACGACGCGCATTATACATTGCGATTTTCGTAGTTTAGAAAAAAAAAAATAAAAAAGGAGCAAAAAGAATGTCAACAACACACGGTGTTCCCAAGCGGTCACCCATCCAAGTACTAACCGTGCCCAACGTTCCTTAACTTCAGTGATCGGACGAGAACTGGTGCTTTCAACGTGGTATGGTCGTTGGCTTGTAAGATTCGTTGTTTAGAATGATATATACAATTCCATAAAAATTTATTTCATATATAGTTTCGTTCATTCGTACTGAAAATATTGAGTAAATTCGATGGTATTATTTCAGACAAATATATATACGTAAATTTTTTACTTACCTCGTTTCGCGTCGAAATAATAGCGCTCATCGTTAAAGGTAGATTAGATTCGGTGCAGACGAATGACAAGTGACGTACGACGACGCGCATTATACATTGCGATTTTCGTAGTCTAGAAAAAAAATAAAATAAAAAAGGAGCAAAAAGAATGTCAACAACACACGGTGTTCCCAAGCGGTCACCCATCCAAGTACTAACCGTGCCCAACGTTGCTTAACTTCAGTGATCGGACGAGAACTGGTGCTGTCAACGTGGTATGGTCGTTGGCTTGTGAGATTCGTTGTTTAGAATGATATATACGATTCCATAAAAATTTATTTCATATATAGTTTCATTCATTCGTTCTATGAATAACGAGTAAATTCGATGATATGATTTCAGACAAATATATATACGTAAATTTTTTACTTACCTCGTTTCGCGTCGAAATAATAGCGCTCATCGTTAAAGGTAGATTAGATTCGGTGCAGACGAATGACAAGTGACGTACGACGACGCGCATTATACATTGCGATTTTCGTAGTTTAGAAAAAAAAAAATAAAAAAGGAGCAAAAAGAATGTCAACAACACACGGTGTTCCCAAGCGGTCACCCATCCAAGTACTAACCGTGCCCAACGTTGCTTAACTTCAGTGATAGGACGAGAACTGGTGCTTTCAACGTGGTATGGTCGTTGGCTTGTAAGATTTATTTTTTAGAATGATATATACGAGTCCGTAAAAATTCATTTCCTATATAGTTTCATTCATTCGTACGGAGAAAATTCATTCGTACAGAAAAAATATATATACGTAAATTTTTTACTTACCTCGTTTTGCGTCGAAATAATTGTGCTCTTCGATGCAGATAGATTAAATGCAGATAAAATAAATAGAAAAATATTGAGTAAATTCTATGGTATTATTTCCGAAAAAATATATATACGTAAATTTTTTACTTACCTCGTTTTGCGTCGAAATAATTGTGCTCATCGATGCAGATAGATTAGATTCGGTGCAGACGAATGACAAAAGACGTACGACGACGCGCATTATACATTGCGATTTTCGTAGATTAGAAAAAAAAAAAATAAAAAAGGAGCAAAAAGAATGTCAACAACACACGGTGTTCCCAAGCGGTCACCCATCCAAGTACTAACCGTGCCCAACGTTGCTTAACTTCAGTGATCGGACGAGAACTGGTGCTGTCAACGTGGTATGGTCGTTGGCTTGTGAGATTCGTTGTTTAGAATGATATATACGATTCCATAAAAATTTATTTCATATATAGTTTCATTCATTCGTTCTATGAATAACGAGTAAATTCGATGATATGATTTCAGACAAATATATATACGTAAATTTTTTACTTACCTCGTTTCGCGTCGAAATAATAGCGCTCATCGTTAAAGGTAGATTAGATTCGGTGCAGACAAATGACAAGTGACGTACGACGACGCGCATTATACATTGCGATTTTCGTAGTTTAGAAAAAAAAAAATAAAAAAGGAGCAAAAAGAATGTCAACAACACACGGTGTTCCCAAGCGGTCACCCATCCAAGTACTAACCGTGCCCAACGTTGCTTAACTTCAGTGATCGGACGAGAACTGGTGCTTTCAACGTGGTATGGTCATTGGCTTGTAAGATTTATTTTTTAGAATGATATATACGAGTCCGTAAAAATTCATTTCCTATATAGTTTCATTCATTCGTACGGAGAATATTGAGTAAATTCGATGGTATTATTTCAGAAAAAATATATATACGTAAATTTTTTACTTACCTCGTTTTGCGTCGTAATAATTGTGCTCATCGATGCAGATAGATTAGATTCGGTGCAGACGAATGACAAGTGACGTACGACGACGCGCATTATACATTGCGATTTTCGTAGTCTAGAAAAAAAATAAAATAAAAAAGGAGCAAAAAGAATGTCAACAACACACGGTGTTCCCAAGCGGTCACCCATCCAAGTACTAACCGTGCCCAACGTTGCTTAACTTCAGTGATCGGACGAGAACTGGTGCTTTCAACGTGGTATGGTCGTTGGCTTGTGAGATTTATTGTTTAGGATGATATATACGAGACCGTAAAAATTTTTTTCATATATAGTTTCATTCATTCGTTCTATGAATAACGAGTAAATTCGATGATATGATTTCAGAAAAATATATATACGTAAATTTTTTACTTACCTCGTTACGCGTCGAAATAATAGCGCTCATCGTTAAAGGTAGATTAGATTCGGTGCAGACGAATGACAAGTGACGTACGACGACGCGCATTATACATTGCGATTTTCGTAGTTTAGAAAAAAAAAAATAAAAAAGGAGCAAAAAGAATGTCAACAACACACGGTGTTCCCAAGCGGTCACCCATCCAAGTACTAACCGTGCCCAACGTTGCTTAACTTCAGTGATCGGACGAGAACTGGTGCTTTCAACGTGGTATGGTCGTTGGCTTGTAAGATTTATTTTTTAGAATGATATATACGAGTCCGTAAAAATTCATTTCCTATATAGTTTCATTCATTCGTACGGAGAAAATTCATTCGTACAGAAAAAATATATATACGTAAATTTTTTACTTACCTCGTTTTGCGTCGAAATAATAGCGCTCATCGTTAAAGGTAGATTAGATTCGGTGCAGACGAATGACAAGTGACGTACGACGACGCGCATTATACATTGCGATTTTCGTAGTTTAGAAAAAAAAAATAAAAAAGGAGCAAAAAGAATGTCAACAACACACGGTGTTCCCAAGCGGTCACCCATCCAAGTACTAACCGTGCCCAACGTTGCTTAACTTCAGTGATCGGACGAGAACTGGTGCTGTCAACGTGGTATGGTCGTTGGCTTGTGAGATTCGTTGTTTAGAATGATATATACGATTCCATAAAAATTTATTTCATATATAGTTTCATTCATTCGTTCTATGAATAACGAGTAAATTCGATGATATGATTTCAGACAAATATATATACGTAAATTTTTTACTTACCTCGTTTCGCGTCGAAATAATAGCGCTCATCGTTAAAGGTAGATTAGATTCGGTGCAGACGAATGACAAGTGACGTACGACGACGCGCATTATACATTGCGATTTTCGTAGTTTAGAAAAAAAAAAATAAAAAAGGAGCAAAAAGAATGTCAACAACACACGGTGTTCCCAAGCGGTCACCCATCCAAGTACTAACCGTGCCCAACGTTGCTTAACTTCAGTGATCGGACGAGAACTGGTGCTTTCAACGTGGTATGGTCGTTGGCTTGTGAGATTTATTGTTTAGGATGATATATACGAGTCCGTAAAAATTTTTTTCATATATAGTTTCATTCATTCGTTCTATGAATAACGAGTAAATTCGATGATATGATTTCAGAAAAATATATATACGTAAATTTTTTACTTACCTCGTTACGCGTCGAAATAATAGCGCTCATCGTTAAAGGTAGATTAGATTCGGTGCAGACGAATGACAAGTGACGTACGACGACGCGCATTATACATTGCGATTTTCGTAGTTTAGAAAAAAAAAAATAAAAAAGGAGCAAAAAGAATGTCAACAACACACGGTGTTCCCAAGCGGTCACCCATCCAAGTACTAACCGTGCCCAACGTTCCTTAACTTCAGTGATCGGACGAGAACTGGTGCTTTCAACGTGGTATGGTCGTTGGCTTGTAAGATTCGTTGTTTAGAATGATATATACAATTCCATAAAAATTTATTTCATATATAGTTTCGTTCATTCGTACTGAAAATATTGAGTAAATTCGATGGTATTATTTCAGACAAATATATATACGTAAATTTTTTACTTACCTCGTTTCGCGTCGAAGTAATTACGAACATCGATGCAGGTAGATTAGATTCGGTGCAGACGAACGACAAGTGACGTACGATGACGCGCATTATAATTGCGATTTTTGTCGTGTAGAAAAAAAAAAAATAAAAAGGGAGCAAAAAGAATGTCAACAACACACGGTGTTCCCAAGCGGTCACCCATCCAAGTACTAACCGTGCCCAACGTTGCTTAACTTCAGTGATCGGACGAGAACTGGTGCTGTCAACGTGGTATGGTCGTTGGCTTGTGAGATTCGTTGTTTAGAATGATATATACCATTCCATAAAAATTTATTTCATATATAGTTTCATTCATTCGTTCTATGAATAACGAGTTAATTCGATGATATGATTTCAGACAAATATATATACGTAAATTTTTTACTTACCTCGTTTCGCGTCGAAATAATAGCGCTCATCGTTAAAGGTAGATTAGATTCGGTGCAGACGAATGACAAGTGACGTACGACGACGCGCATTATACATTGCGATTTTCGTAGTTTAGAAAAAAAAAAATAAAAAAGGAGCAAAAAGAATGTCAACAACACACGGTGTTCCCAAGCGGTCACCCATCCAAGTACTAACCGTGCCCAACGTTGCTTAACTTCAGTGATCGGACGAGAACTGGTGCTTTCAACGTGGTATGGTCGTTGGCTTGTGAGATTTATTGTTTAGTATGATATATACGATTCCATAAAAATTTATTTCATTTATAGTTTCATTCATTCGTACTATGAATAACGAGTAAATTCGATGATATGATTTCAGACAAATATATATACGTAAATTATTTATCTCGTTTCCCGTCGAAATAATTGCGCTCATCGATAAAGGTAAATTAAATTCGGTGCAGACGACAGACAAGTGACGTACGATGACGCGCATTATAATTGCGATTTTTGACGTGAAGAAAAAAAAAAAATAAAAAAGGAGCAAAAAGAAAGTCAACAACACACGGTGTTCCCAAGCGGTCACCCATCCAAGTACTAACCGTGCCCAACGTTGCTTAACTTCAGTGATCGGACGAGAACTGGTGCTGTCAACGTGGTATGGTCGTTGGCTTGTGAGATTCGTTGTTTAGAATGATATATACGATTCCATAAAAATTTATTTCATATATAGTTTCATTCATTCGTTCTATGAATAACGAGTAAATTCGATGATATGATTTCAGACAAATATATATACGTAAATTTTTTACTTACCTCGTTTCGCGTCGAAATAATAGCGCTCATCGTTAAAGGTAGATTAGATTCGGTGCAGACGAATGACAAGTGACGTACGACGACGCGCATTATACATTGCGATTTTCGTAGTTTAGAAAAAAAAAAATAAAAAAGGAGCAAAAAGAATGTCAACAACACACGGTGTTCCCAAGCGGTCACCCATCCAAGTACTAACCGTGCCCAACGTTGCTTAACTTCAGTGATCGGACGAGAACTGGTGCTTTCAACGTGGTATGGTCGTTGGCTTGTAAGATTTATTTTTTAGAATGATATATACGAGTCCGTAAAAATTCATTTCCTATATAGTTTCATTCATTCGTACGGAGAAAATTCATTCGTACAGAAAAAATATATATACGTAAATTTTTTACTTACCTCGTTTTGCGTCGAAATAATAGCGCTCATCGTTAAAGGTAGATTAGATTCGGTGCAGACGAATGACAAGTGACGTACGACGACGCGCATTATACATTGCGATTTTCGTAGTTTAGAAAAAAAAAAATAAAAAAGGAGCAAAAAGAATGTCAACAACACACGGTGTTCCCAAGCGGTCACCCATCCAAGTACTAACCGTGCCCAACGTTGCTTAACTTCAGTGATCGGACGAGAACTGGTGCTGTCAACGTGGTATGGTCGTTGGCTTGTGAGATTCGTTGTTTAGAACGATATATACGATTCCATAAAAATTTATTTCATATATAGTTTCATTCATTCGTTCTATGAATAACGAGTAAATTCGATGATATGATTTCAGACAAATATATATACGTAAATTTTTTACTTACCTCGTTTCGCGTCGAAATAATAGCGCTCATCGTTAAAGGTAGATTAGATTCGGTGCAGACGAATGACAAGTGACGTACGACGACGCGCATTATACATTGCGATTTTCGTAGGTTAGAAAAAGAAAAATAAAAAAGGAGCAAAAAGAATGTCAACAACACACGGTGTTCCCAAGCGGTCACCCATCCAAGTACTAACCGTGCCCAACGTTGCTTAACTTCAGTGATCGGACGAGAACTGGTGCTTTCAACGTGGTATGGTCGTTGGCTTGTGAGATTCATTGTTTAGGATGATATATACGAGTCCGTAAAAATTCATTTCCTATATAGTTTCATTCATTCGTACGGAGAATATTGAGTAAATTCGATGGTATTATTTCAGAAAAAATATATATACGTAAATTTTTTACTTACCTCGTTTTGCGTCGTAATAATTGTGCTCATCGATGCAGATAGATTAGATTCGGTGCAGACGAATGACAAGTGACGTACGACGACGCGCATTATACATTGCGATTTTCGTAGTCTAGAAAAAAAATAAAATAAAAAAGGAGCAAAAAGAATGTCAACAACACACGGTGTTCCCAAGCGGTCACCCATCCAAGTACTAACCGTGCCCAACGTTGCTTAACTTCAGTGATCGGACGAGAACTGGTGCTTTCAACGTGGTATGGTCGTTGGCTTGTAAGTTTTATTTTTTAGAGTGATATATACGAGTCCGTAAAAATTCATTTCCTATATAGTTTCATTCATTCGTACGGAGAATATTGAGTAAATTCGATGGTATTATTTCAGAAAAAATATATATACGTAAATTTTTTACTTACCTCGTTTTGCGTCGTAATAATTGTGCTCATCGATGCAGATAGATTAGATTCGGTGCAGACGAATGACAAGTGACGTACGACGACGCGCATTATACATTGCGATTTTCGTAGTTTAGAAAAAAAAAAATAAAAAAGGAGCAAAAAGAATGTCAACAACACACGGTGTTCCCAAGCGGTCACCCATCCAAGTACTAACCGTGCCCAACGTTGCTTAACTTCAGTGATAGGACGAGAACTGGTGCTTTCAACGTGGTATGGTCGTTGGCTTGTAAGATTTATTTTTTAGAATGATATATACGAGTCCGTAAAAATTCATTTCCTATATAGTTTCATTCATTCGTACGGAGAAAATTCATTCGTACAGAAAAAATATATATACGTAAATTTTTTACTTACCTCGTTTTGCGTCGAAATAATAGCGCTCATCGTTAAAGGTAGATTAGATTCGGTGCAGACGAATGACAAGTGACGTACGACGACGCGCATTATACATTGCGATTTTCGTAGTTTAGAAAAAAAAAAATAAAAATGGAGCAAAAAGAATGTCAACAACACACGGTGTTCCCAAGCGGTCACCCATCCAAGTACTAACCGTGCCCAACGTTGCTTAACTTCAGTGATCGGACGAGAACTGGTGCTTTCAACGTGGTATGGTCGTTGGCTTGTAAGATTTATTTTTTAGAATGATATATACGAGTCCGTAAAAATTCATTTCCTATATAGTTTCATTCATTCGTACGGAGAAAATTCATTCGTACAGAAAAAATATATATACGTAAATTTTTTACTTACCTCGTTTTGCGTCGAAATAATAGCGCTCATCGTTAAAGGTAGATTAGATTCGGTGCAGACGAATGACAAGTGACGTACGACGACGCGCATTATACATTGCGATTTTCGTAGTTTAGAAAAAAAAAAATAAAAAAGGAGCAAAAAGAATGTCAACAACACACGGTGTTCCCAAGCGGTCACCCATCCAAGTACTAACCGTGCCCAACGTTGCTTAACTTCAGTGATCGGACGAGAACTGGTGCTGTCAACGTGGTATGGTCGTTGGCTTGTGAGATTCGTTGTTTAGAACGATATATACGATTCCATAAAAATTTATTTCATATATAGTTTCATTCATTCGTTCTATGAATAACGAGTAAATTCGATGATATGATTTCAGACAAATATATATACGTAAATTTTTTACTTACCTCGTTTCGCGTCGAAATAATAGCGCTCATCGTTAAAGGTAGATTAGATTCGGTGCAGACGAATGACAAGTGACGTACGACGACGCGCATTATACATTGCGATTTTCGTAGGTTAGAAAAAGAAAAATAAAAAAGGAGCAAAAAGAATGTCAACAACACACGGTGTTCCCAAGCGGTCACCCATCCAAGTACTAACCGTGCCCAACGTTGCTTAACTTCAGTGATCGGACGAGAACTGGTGCTTTCAACGTGGTATGGTCGTTGGCTTGTGAGATTCATTGTTTAGGATGATATATACGAGTCCGTAAAAATTCATTTCCTATATAGTTTCATTCATTCGTACGGAGAATATTGAGTAAATTCGATGGTATTATTTCAGAAAAAATATATATACGTAAATTTTTTACTTACCTCGTTTTGCGTCGTAATAATTGTGCTCATCGATGCAGATAGATTAGATTCGGTGCAGACGAATGACAAGTGACGTACGACGACGCGCATTATACATTGCGATTTTCGTAGTCTAGAAAAAAAATAAAATAAAAAAGGAGCAAAAAGAATGTCAACAACACACGGTGTTCCCAAGCGGTCACCCATCCAAGTACTAACCGTGCCCAACGTTGCTTAACTTCAGTGATCGGACGAGAACTGGTGCTTTCAACGTGGTATGGTCGTTGGCTTGTAAGTTTTATTTTTTAGAGTGATATATACGAGTCCGTAAAAATTCATTTCCTATATAGTTTCATTCATTCGTACGGAGAATATTGAGTAAATTCGATGGTATTATTTCAGAAAAAATATATATACGTAAATTTTTTACTTACCTCGTTTTGCGTCGTAATAATTGTGCTCATCGATGCAGATAGATTAGATTCGGTGCAGACGAATGACAAGTGACGTACGACGACGCGCATTATACATTGCGATTTTCGTAGTTTAGAAAAAAAAAATAAAAAAGGAGCAAAAAGAATGTCAACAACACACGGTGTTCCCAAGCGGTCACCCATCCAAGTACTAACCGTGCTCAACGTTGCTTAACTTCAGTGATCGGACGAGAACTGGTGCTGTCAACGTGGTATGGTCGTTGGCTTGTGAGATTCGTTGTTTAGAATGATATATACGATTCCATAAAAATTTATTTCATATATAGTTTCATTCATTCGTTCTATGAATAACGAGTAAATTCGATGATATGATTTCAGACAAATATATATACGTAAATTTTTTACTTACCTCGTTTCGCGTCGAAATAATAGCGCTCATCGTTAAAGGTAGATTAGATTCGGTGCAGACGAATGACAAGTGACGTACGACGACGCGCATTATACATTGCGATTTTCGTAGTTTAGAAAAAAAAAAATAAAAAAGGAGCAAAAAGAATGTCAACAACACACGGTGTTCCCAAGCGGTCACCCATCCAAGTACTAACCGTGCCCAACGTTGCTTAACTTCAGTGATCGGACGAGAACTGGTGCTTTCAACGTGGTATGGTCGTTGGCTTGTGAGATTTATTGTTTAGTATGATATATACGATTCCATAAAAATTTATTTCATTTATAGTTTCATTCATTCGTACTATGAATAACGAGTAAATTCGATGATATGATTTCAGACAAATATATATACGTAAATTATTTATCTCGTTTCCCGTCGAAATAATTGCGCTCATCGATAAAGGTAAATTAAATTCGGTGCAGACGACAGACAAGTGACGTACGATGACGCGCATTATAATTGCGATTTTTGACGTGAAGAAAAAAAAAAAATAAAAAAGGAGCAAAAAGAAAGTCAACAACACACGGTGTTCCCAAGCGGTCACCCATCCAAGTACTAACCGTGCCCAACGTTGCTTAACTTCAGTGATCGGACGAGAACTGGTGCTGTCAACGTGGTATGGTCGTTGGCTTGTGAGATTCGTTGTTTAGAATGATATATACGATTCCATAAAAATTTATTTCATATATAGTTTCATTCATTCGTTCTATGAATAACGAGTAAATTCGATGATATGATTTCAGACAAATATATATACGTAAATTTTTTACTTACCTCGTTTCGCGTCGAAATAATAGCGCTCATCGTTAAAGGTAGATTAGATTCGGTGCAGACGAATGACAAGTGACGTACGACGACGCGCATTATACATTGCGATTTTCGTAGTTTAGAAAAAAAAAAATAAAAAAGGAGCAAAAAGAATGTCAACAACACACGGTGTTCCCAAGCGGTCACCCATCCAAGTACTAACCGTGCCCAACGTTGCTTAACTTCAGTGATCGGACGAGAACTGGTGCTTTCAACGTGGTATGGTCGTTGGCTTGTGAGATTTATTGTTTAGTATGATATATACGATTCCATAAAAATTTATTTCATTTATAGTTTCATTCATTCGTACTATGAATAACGAGTAAATTCGATGATATGATTTCAGACAAATATATATACGTAAATTATTTATCTCGTTTCCCGTCGAAATAATTGCGCTCATCGATAAAGGTAAATTAAATTCGGTGCAGACGACAGACAAGTGACGTACGATGACGCGCATTATAATTGCGATTTTTGACGTGAAGAAAAAAAAAAAATAAAAAAGGAGCAAAAAGAAAGTCAACAACACACGGTGTTCCCAAGCGGTCACCCATCCAAGTACTAACCGTGCCCAACGTTGCTTAACTTCAGTGATCGGACGAGAACTGGTGCTTTCAACGTGGTATGGTCGTTGGCTTGTGAGATTCATTGTTTAGGATGATATATACGAGTCCGTAAAAATTCATTTCCTATATAGTTTCATTCATTCGTACGGAGAATATTGAGTAAATTCGATGGTATTATTTCAGAAAAAATATATATACGTAAATTTTTTACTTACCTCGTTTTGCGTCGTAATAATTGTGCTCATCGATGCAGATAGATTAGATTCGGTGCAGACGAATGACAAGTGACGTACGACGACGCGCATTATACATTGCGATTTTCGTAGTCTAGAAAAAAAATAAAATAAAAAAGGAGCAAAAAGAATGTCAACAACACACGGTGTTCCCAAGCGGTCACCCATCCAAGTACTAACCGTGCCCAACGTTGCTTAACTTCAGTGATCGGACGAGAACTGGTGCTTTCAACGTGGTATGGTCGTTGGCTTGTAAGTTTTATTTTTTAGAGTGATATATACGAGTCCGTAAAAATTCATTTCCTATATAGTTTCATTCATTCGTACGGAGAATATTGAGTAAATTCGATGGTATTATTTCAGAAAAAATATATATACGTAAATTTTTTACTTACCTCGTTTTGCGTCGTAATAATTGTGCTCATCGATGCAGATAGATTAGATTCGGTGCAGACGAATGACAAGTGACGTACGACGACGCGCATTATACATTGCGATTTTCGTAGTTTAGAAAAAAAAAATAAAAAAGGAGCAAAAAGAATGTCAACAACACACGGTGTTCCCAAGCGGTCACCCATCCAAGTACTAACCGTGCTCAACGTTGCTTAACTTCAGTGATCGGACGAGAACTGGTGCTGTCAACGTGGTATGGTCGTTGGCTTGTGAGATTCGTTGTTTAGAATGATATATACGATTCCATAAAAATTTATTTCATATATAGTTTCATTCATTCGTTCTATGAATAACGAGTAAATTCGATGATATGATTTCAGACAAATATATATACGTAAATTTTTTACTTACCTCGTTTCGCGTCGAAATAATAGCGCTCATCGTTAAAGGTAGATTAGATTCGGTGCAGACGAATGACAAGTGACGTACGACGACGCGCATTATACATTGCGATTTTCGTAGTTTAGAAAAAAAAAAATAAAAAAGGAGCAAAAAGAATGTCAACAACACACGGTGTTCCCAAGCGGTCACCCATCCAAGTACTAACCGTGCCCAACGTTGCTTAACTTCAGTGATCGGACGAGAACTGGTGCTTTCAACGTGGTATGGTCGTTGGCTTGTGAGATTTATTGTTTAGTATGATATATACGATTCCATAAAAATTTATTTCATTTATAGTTTCATTCATTCGTACTATGAATAACGAGTAAATTCGATGATATGATTTCAGACAAATATATATACGTAAATTATTTATCTCGTTTCCCGTCGAAATAATTGCGCTCATCGATAAAGGTAAATTAAATTCGGTGCAGACGACAGACAAGTGACGTACGATGACGCGCATTATAATTGCGATTTTTGACGTGAAGAAAAAAAAAAAATAAAAAAGGAGCAAAAAGAAAGTCAACAACACACGGTGTTCCCAAGCGGTCACCCATCCAAGTACTAACCGTGCCCAACGTTGCTTAACTTCAGTGATCGGACGAGAACTGGTGCTTTCAACGTGGTATGGTCGTTGACTTGTCTTTCCTTGTTTTTATATGGTATTTAAAAGTATGTGAAAATGAATTTATTATTCATCATTTTGTGTACCTAGTAAATGCATTAAGTTTGTTAAGATGTAGTATATTATTTAATAAAGCTAAGCATATTAATTTATGAACTGTGTTATTATTTGATGCTATTAAATTCTAATTTTGTTACTTACTATCGGATATTAATTCTCCATTTTCTTTCTTATCATTAGGTGATATTACCGATGGTATATATTTCTACCTTACCTACGGAAGTTATTGATGTTACTTTTATTCTATTGTGGATCGATAAAGAAGTATTTTTTACCGACCTATATTGTTAAATTAAAGTAATATATATAATGAAAGTGATAGATAATAAGTGCACTATTTATTAATATTACTACTTATTATGTCTTTTTGCCTCTGATAATAGTTATTGTTAGTGTCCATTACAAATTAATAATTATTTACGTACTAAATTACTATATTTCACGTTACTGGATATCTAATTTTACAAAACATATATAAATTATGAAAATATTCTGTTTTAAATTTCAAAGAACTTAAACAATTATATAAATATGGTGATTACTTGATTATGCATAATCCAATATAATCTTATTTATAATTTGCCTTACAAATTTAGGTTAACCTTTTATTCGTTATTTTTTTTCTGTTTTGTGTGATAGCGTAGTAGTCAATCAAATGTTAATTTTTATTATACTTGATTATTATTTTCCTTTTTTGTTCAGTCGAAAGGTTTCTCTGATTTGAAGTAATCGTAAAAACTCTTCATTCGTGATTTGTTTCTTTCATTCTTTTTTTTTTTTTTTTTTTTTTTTACATAATACCACATCGTTCGATCGAACGTCATTTATTATTATTATTATTATTATTATTATTATTATTATTATTATTATTAACGGATTTCTCTGATTTATAACTTATTAGATTATAAATCGTTTTATTCGTGACATTTCGTTTTGCACAATACTGCCTTACTCGATCAAATTGTTATTTGTTCTTCTTATTATTATAATTTCTTTTCTTTTTTTTTTTTGCAGATGGCAGATTTCTCCAATACATTAAAGGCGATGACAATCAGCAGACGATTGCTTGGCCTTACTGGAATTTGGCCGTTGGAAATTCGTGACAGCTTATTCATATCGTTTGCAATTTATGGCTTTGTATTCGCCATACTTGGACTATTGGATCTGATAAATTACATTAAAAATTTTCGTTACGTTTTGGCCAACGTAATGGAGAATTTTTTGATACTAATGACGATGACAAAATTTTTCGTATTACGAATGAAGTATCGTCCGTTGACGCAATTTCTCACCGAAACAAAAGCGGATTATACAGCTGATAATTATAATAACGAGGAGGAGATATCGATTTTTTTAAAATATAACAATCTCTGTTATAAATACGTCATCGTTTTGTTTCCATGGTCGACATTCTTACTTCTTCTATATTATTTTAAATCTATCATACCGAATATAATAATGGGTAATATTATCACGATAATTCGAGTTTCGATATTCTCGATAGTCTCGAAATTATGATTAATTAATTTAACTTATTAATTTGTGTTTGATCGTTCGAAAAGGATGAAAGATTAAGAAAGAAAAATCAACAAAATAGTACATAATAAACATGTGTGTGCGCGCGCGCGCGCGCGTGTGTGTGTGTGTGTGTGTGTGTGTGTGTTGATATGTATATACATATATATATATATGTTTGCATGGATACGTACGAGTAGGTATAACGGTGGTAACCACGAGTCGTCAATTTCTTTTTTTTTTTTTTTTTTCTTTTTAAATAATTTACATTAATTAATTAAATTTGATTCGGTTCGACTTAATTCGTCTCCTCGGACGCGCGTATAGAAATTTTTCTCTCATTTTTATTTTTTTCGTTAGTTTCACGTATATCGTCGAGCAAAATTACGAATTTATTTCGTGATTTTTGCTGAAAGAAAAAAAAAAAACAAAGAATATTTATTTTTATTTTTATTATTTCTTTTTTCCATTTTTTTTTATTTTTTTTTTTATCTTTTTATTCGTTTTCCCCGATCAAACGATGAAAATATGAGACGCGAGAAAGGATCGACGAATAATTTTATTAAACTCCAATTGTCTTTCAACGCAGTTATGACTAATTCTACAACGGAATATAAATTACCGTACAAAGTAAGGCCGTTATTAAAGCCGTACGATGCAAAAAGTTATGCGTTTGGTTGCGTACACGAATTTTTGAGAGTAATATTGGTAGTTTCCGGTTACACCGGAACTGATTGTTTATTGGCTACCACTGGTTTTCATCTAACCGGTCAACTGGCCGTATTTAAGTACAGAATTAAGAATGTTTTAAATGATACCGATGGTTCTCGACGGGGAATTCAGAAAATGATTCTTCGACATCAGCATTTGATAAGGTAACGTCGTCACTTTTCTAATTAAAGCTACCAGTTAATAATAGAAACGTCCACTGAATGAAATCTTCTTGCTTTTTTATTTCTTTTTTTTTTCTCATTTCAAACGGTTCGAATGTCTAGAACGCTATGAATCGTGGGACGCCGATCGTTTTCGCTGTATTTTTAAGATGCGAATTTTTTTTGAAAATTTTTTCTTCTTTTCTTAGAGGTTCTTTTACAATTTCGTTGCGAGAAAATTACATAGTTTTGTTATCCAGTGGAATTGTTTTCAGTAATACAGGTTTTCCTTAATGAGATTGTAAGAGATTTGATTCGGAAGAAAAATTTCAAAGATCGTGCATTTCGTCGTAGACTCATATGAAAGTAAACGTTCAAAAACGTTTCCAACGACGTCATATTTGTTCCAACACTCGAAATGGAACGAATATACTTTTGTCTCAATTAATATATATTTAGTATAATTTTGTGTTCGTATAAAAATTTATTTTTTTCTTTCTTTTCTTTCTTTTTTTTTTTTTTTTTTAAATCGGTTTAGCTTATGTTTGTCTTTTTGTCGCGAAAAGTAAAATTTGAGACGGTCGTTGTAAACCTTCGAGTCACATTTTAGTCACATCGTTTTAGATCGAAAATTCAATAAATTTTTTCCTCGAATACGTTTCATCGATTACAACGAATTATTAACGCTTGATTCTTTTCGCTTCTAAAATTCGAAATGGGGTTGTTTCAAACCTTAAAAACGTTCCTCGACGAGAACAAAAACTGACACGCATTTTATACACTTTCGACACGCACGCGCATCGATGTCGCTTCGAGGAGGAACGAATTTTTCTCTTTCTTTTTTTTTTCTTTTTTCTTTTAGCATCAGAAAGATGTCGTTACGAAAAAAATAATTTTCGCCTTCCTCGTATCTGTTTCAGATTAGCGGATATATTGGAGGATAGTTTTAACATCTTCATTGGTCAATAATTATTTGGGACAATGTTTCAAATTTGTATATCGGGTTATCAAATGCTATCCGTAAGTATACAGTCATTCTTAATCGAACTGTATACATTTCTAATATTATCATTTCCTATTATTCAGAGTTTATCTGTCGTCGAGACAACAGGTATATTAACATTTATTATGTACGAGTGTCTTTTGCTGAGCACGTTGTTCACTTATTGTTACATCGGTGAACAACTCATCGAGAAAGTAATTAATCAAATTCATATTTAATCGCGATACGATCTGACATTTGATTCGATCGTTTATCGATACGATCTCGTTTCTATTTTATTTATTTATTGATTAATTTATTTATTGTTTTTTTGTTCCTTTCTTGCATGCAGAGCACGAGCATATGCGAAGAGCTCTATTCTTGTGACTGGTACGATCTGTCGACGAACGATATGAGATTGATTTGCATTTGCATGATGCGCTGTAGGTATCCGTTGCAATTGACTGGCGCAAAGTTTTCCGTTCTCTCCATGCGCACTTTCACCGACGTGAGTCTTTGTCGTTAATATTTCTGATTCCTCTTTTCTTCCCTTTTCTTTTTCTTTTCTTTTCTTTTCTTTTCGTATAAATTTTAATATTTTTTTTTTGTCCGAGAATATGGTATACATTCGAGAAAAAAATCAAATGATACTAAAATTAAATATAAAAAAAAAAAAAAAAATATTAAATTCGTTTTATTGTCACGATATAACTAAATACAAATGATTTTGACGTAATCCAAATTTAGTTGAAGTGAGATGGTAGTATCGTTGAACGATTCTTCTGAACACATGTACTCTTCAGCTAATCGACCCTCACGACGAAGTTTTACGTTTATTTATATGGGGAATTTTATGGGAATTTCATCATCCTGTCAACATAATCGATTCCATATGCGTTCGTAATGTTATAAAAACGTTATCGAGAGTATTTCTCTCTAATTTATTAAATGCATCTCGAACGCATTCGATCTATTCATCAATTGCGTTTGGCGAAGCTTCGTGTTGTAGTGATTGAATAGAGTTCAAAAAAACTCCAAATCGAGAACGTTTAAATCGGGACTGTTTGGTGGTTGCGACTTAAATTGAATATTCCAACGATCGGTAGAACCTGCAGGAACAATATCTTTATCATTATCAGAGGAACGTGGAATGCGGCTGCAACTTTATTAACAGCACAGTGTTCTAATTTTTCTTTGTACTTCATATACCGTAATAGCCGTTGCAAGATACCATGACGTTGTTCATTGGTCAATAGCTTCGATTTGGCATCTCTTCTTTGTAAATTCACGTTATTTGGGTTAAAATTTTCCATTTTGATATTACATCGGTGACTATTTTATTTTTCTTAGAAAAAAAAAAAAACTAATTTTTGGTCTTCGAATTTCAACTTAACTCAAAAGCAAACGTTAGGTTATATTTAGCTATCATTGTGAACAATACCGATATAATGAGTATCGCCAGTTGCTTTCGAAACTCTAAATAATCTAAGATTTTCTTTCAAATGTATACCATATTTTCGGATTTAGGGAGTAATTTAATAGAAAATATTAAAAAATAAAAGAAAAAGAAAAAGAATTCGATTCATATGTCCGTTTAAATATGCTATAATTGACTTTGGGTATCCTTAATAGAAATAATAATTCTTCCCTGTTGAGATATTGGCGCCATTTTCTTGCTTAACAGACTATTTGGTTTTACATACCTATATGTATATATATATATATAAATATATAAATTAATATAAATATGTAATATATATATATATATATATATATATATATATATATATATATAAATATATAAATTAATATAAATATGTAAAAAATATATATATATATATATAATTTTTCTAGTGAATTTTTGTTTTGGATTATTATAATTTTTAGCTCATGATAATGTACGCGTTGAAATCAACGAGATTGGAGATAATTGGCAATATCTTTCAACAAAAATTAGATCGTGTTAAAATAGTATGTACACATTTTATAAGGACGGTACAAGTCAACAATGTATAGACAAAATGTTTGTCTTCGTACGAAGGAAGTCGAGTTAAAAAGAGAAACACAAAAAAAAAAAAAACAAAAAAAAAGCAAAAAATTGTTACTACTCAATCCATCTCATTTTCGAACATTTCACAAAAATGTGCGCAGTACCGACAAGTATCCCATCGAAGATTTGACGATCTGCAAATATTATCAAATAAATAAATAAATAGACAAATAAAAATAAAAATAAAAATAAGAATTATAATAATAATAATAATAATAAAATAACAGGTGTATTGTTGCATTCTAGGTATACTTACGTCTGTGAAGATGGTCAAGGACAAGACGACAAATTTGCCAGAAGTTAAATATAACGGCTTCTTCGTTCTTATCATACAAATAAGAAAAAATTTCGAGTCAATCGACGATAAGTTATACCAGTCGTAATTGTATATGGCGTTACCAAAATTTGTACTCTAATTGAATAAAACGAAGCAACATTAATCGGGTAATCGATATTCAAATCGTAGAAAAAAATTATTGAGTTGGATCGTTTTAATTACTTCCTGAATAAGACACTCGCCGATGAAACAGTAGATAAAAAGTGTGCTCATCACGCAAAAGCCGTATAAAATGAACAAGATCAATGTTAAACCATCCTTCGATTCTTTACTCTAAATGTAAAAGAAAAAAAACATAATAATAATAATATGACAATAGCATCGATTAGATGTTACCGTATAAATTAAGGACGTACATGACTAATTTTTTTGGGACACAAAACGAAATCAATATTTTTTAAATACATTTTCTGAATGCAGATGGTTATGAAGGATATTCTACAAAAAATGACGGAGTTATAGCAATAATGGCAATAATGTAACTGTCCTGTTCAAGTGACGCTCTCAAATCGAAAAACAGTACCATCACAATAACTTTTCGTTCTCGTTTCCAATCCTTTTTTTTTATTTTGTCTCAATTCCGCTGCAATAATATATGAAAGCCTATATGTAAAGTTTGTTATTACTGGGGAAAAAAAAAAAAAAAACTGAAACCAATTGCAATGTAAGAAAAATGTAATGCGTAGTATAGTAATTGAACTACAATAAATTTGCAAGCGATCGGCCGGTAAAGTATAAGTAGACGCAATGACAACTCATTCGATCGACATTTTACTATTACAGATTCACAAGTGAGCCTCATATGCGTCATTAATGTTCGCATGATCCAGGATCATGGCGCGGTTGGTAGCGAGCAAATGCTGAAGATTGAATAAAACACTTTTGACCATGAATACAAAGCTTCACCGAGAAACGTTTTGGAGAAATGAAAGGAAATCAACGAGGATAAAAGCAAGTATACTTTGTTGCTACGTCGACTTTGCGGATTTACGGAAAATACGAATGAAAGTTTTAATCACGTTGCGTCGGGACTTTGACTCGTTGAACTATCAACGTGGAATCCAAGACGACAGAAATCCCATTGAATGTAGCTACTTGTCTTTTAGATCAAGGAATGTCATCGATCTTCAAATTAATGCGATCGTTTGGTATGGAAATTGATCGGCTCGTTCATCGGTTTGCCGAACAAGAAGACGATCCACGCACAACTGTGGCCGTACTTGAGCCGCAAAGCGCTGCAAAATAAGCTTCCTTATTTCATAAACACGAATATTAATGCCAATTAAACTTTCTTTCGACGATCGAAGGTTCATTATCACGATCCTCGAATCGATGATTCATTGCAAGACTACGAAAATAATTGTTACCTGTTTGTAAATCTAACGGTAAACTTTGGATGCACTTTTTGTCGTAATTGTAACCTCGAAAATTTCTACGTATACATTAGAAATTTCTTAGAAACTAATGAACCGAGAGATATAAAAATTTTCTTTATTATCTGCATTACATTTAAGACTTTCTGTCAGCTTGACTTTTTCGCCGAATGCTTTTTTTTTCTTCTAACAAAAAAGAAAGTATGATCGGTATCAACAATATCTTTGTTAATTACTGAACCGAGAGATATGAAATTTTCCGATCGTTAGCTGTATCAAATTTAGGACTACGAGCCGACTTGTGTTTTTTTTTCCAAGGCGTATTTTTTTTTTTTTTTTTTTTAATAGGAAGACGAATGAATTCGAATGATTCTTTTCGAACGCAGTACAAAAATTAAAAATGCGAGCGTCCGTCATTTTGTATGATAACATAATTTCAAAAATTCTACCGAGAAGAGGACTCGTTTCACTCTTTATATTTTCAGAATAAATTTTTTTTTGTCATTATTTTTATCGTACGATTTTTCGCTCTCGTTCACGTCAATGCCCGTATCTCCGCCATTCTTCATTACTTTCGATTGAAAAAAAAAAAAATTTGCAATCGGAATTTTTCCTCGATTCGTTCCGACAAAAACTAAAGTTTCGATCTCGTAATTGTCGTACGAGATTTATCGAAAAATTAAAAGAGAACGATGGAAAAGTAATGTACGTCATTAAAATGAAATAGAAAAGTATATTATTCGCTTATTTGTTTGTTTGTTTGTTTGTTTGTTTACCATCAGTAAGTGGTAACCGGAAATGCAAAGATGAATGGTGGTACCCAATAGTTGCTGCATGATCACGATATTAAAATTATCTTCCAATCTTTCCGCCAATCTGAAATATTTCATGTAAAAATTAGAAAATGGTAAACATTACGATGGAGTTCGCTGTATTTGTTTGTTTTTCAATAATTAAAAAAATATTCAAAAAATTCCTAGGCTATCAATCGGTAAATTTTAATCATTATATTTATTCCCGACACGATCTACGATACATAGAAAGTTACAATAAATAAATAAATAAATAAATATATATATATAATTATATGCTATATAAATAATGAAATGACAAATGAAAAATAATTGGAAAAAAATTGAATAAACGATAAATACATAGAAAACGAAATAAATAAATAATTGAATCGATAACGTTAAATAATCCGATAAAACAATAAGCAATGGCTTTTCGAAAAATCATTTATTAATAATGAGATAAAAATATAATACACATATATATATATATATATATATATATATATATATATAACAAAAAGAGAATTATAATAAAAGCAAAATTAGTGAATAAACTTATAATGAAAATAACATGCCATTGTTTATATAAATATTAATTGTTTCGTTTTTTTTTTCCTTTTTTTTTTTTTCTATATATAACAATATGACAAATTACCTTATCAAATGATAATGCCTTAGTACAAGTCTCTTAATACCCTCGTGACTATTTTCAGAATTATTTAACGCCTCTTTCACCTTATCGGACAATATGGCGAATTGTGCGATAACTAGAACTGACAAATTGACGAACATGCAATCGATTCCAACGTAACCGAATACTATGCAAGGTACTACCACCGTTTGATATGTACAAATCAATACATAAATCCTCGTGTCACTTAAATCGACGATCTGTAACGTTTTGTACGGCAACTGATAACCCATGGAATTGTTTTGCCTCGCTGAAAAAATAGAAAAACAAAAAAAAAAAGAAAAGGGAGAAAAAGTATTTCTTTTTTTTTTTTTCGAACGAAAGAAACAATTACGAGAGTACACGAGAACACGAGCGTACGATCGATCGATCGAGAAGATCGTTACGAAACAATCATATCGAGTTAACGTTCGATACGAAACCTAACCATGTTACTCGTGCGATATGTTACGAGATGACCGTGAGTAATCGATCAATTTTAAAATCGAAATACACGCGCGCGCGCGCGCGCGTGCGATTTTTTTTTCTTTTTTTTTATCATTTTTAATTTTCAATTCCCCCTCCCCCCCTCCCCCCTCCCCCCCGACTCATGAAAATGAAAACTCCGATTCGAGGCGAACCCTGAAGAGACTACCGACACTCCGAGACGTTTTATTTTATTTTATTTTGTTTTATTTTATTTTAATTTTTTTCAATGAGATACTCCATAATTCTAAACAAACGATAATCCGTTGGTTTTTTGTATTCTCGGGTTGTTTTCTCGGTGCACGGATTGGGCCATTGGCACGTTGCGTTATTTAGCGTTTATTGTTGACAAGTGTCGGCCACTTTTTGAACAACTCGTCATGTAACCGTTCCAATCGTGTACAATAAACGTCAAATGGCAATCGATTATGGCAACTCAAAATGTATTATACCGTTGCGTTACCGTCAAACGCACGACAGCACTCTGTTTCAATGTTTAGACCTGATTTAGATGCGAGTATAGTTGGTTGGTTCCGGAGAAGGTCATTGATCGGTATCGTTTCGAATTGCTTTATAGGTTGCTCATCGATAGTTGCTCATCGATGTCTGGCCAATGATTACGTGCAAATTATTCCTCGTTCATCATCGTACGTATTCGACAATTTACGCGGAATACGAATATCTCGATAGGATACCCTTTGCTATTTCACGAATGTGATTTTGCACAAGGACAAGACGGTAAATTTTTCCAGACGTTAAGAATCGCGACTTCTTCGTTCTTATCATACAAATAAGAAAGGATTTCGATTCCATTACCGGTAAGTTATACCAGTCGTAATTATAAATGGCATTGCCAAAATTCGAACTCTAATTTAAATACAACGAGTGATATCAATCGGGTAATTGATATTTCAATTGTACATACAAAGAAATTATTGACGCGTTATTTACTTCCTGAATGAAACATTCGCCAGATGAAACAGTAAATAAATAGTGTACATATTACGGAAGATACGTAGACTAGAAACAGGAACGATTTTAAATTATCCTTCGTTTCCTTACCCTAAAAGTAAAAAAAAAAAAAGAAAAACGAAAAGAATCGATTAGGCGTTGTCATATTAATTTAAAGACGTACGTGACTATTTTTGTTGGATAAAAAAAGGATTCAATTCGTATTTCAGATTTTCGGAATGGGGTATAGTTTTGAATGATAGTCGTGAAAAAAATGACCGTAGTTATGGTGATAACGGTAACATTGTAACCGTATTATTCGATGTTATCTCGAATCGAACGACAGTATCATTTCCAGGACCTTTCCTATTTCACGTAAGTGATTTTACATCGTCGTCCAATCGATCCCAAATGTGTCAGACCTTTTTTTCCCAACTGTCAATCTTGAATTCCGACCAAAGCTGTAATTTTGAGGAGCAACGTCATCGAATACTGCAGGTCGTCCATTTCCAAGGTCATCGGATCAAATCAAAATGACCAATGATAAAACTTTCCTAAATCAACGCTTGCACTTATCGATCATTTAAATTTACACATACTTCTTATCGCAAGTACCCATACTCGTTGCGTTTCTGTTTTTACTTACGTGGGTATACTTGATAATTCGATAACAAAAAACGAATCAAAAATAAATTAAAGATGACGAAGGACGATTGACGAATTACTCGGGTGAACGGTCCATGAAGGAATCGATATGAAAAATGTAATAACGTGGACGTATCGACAAAAGAAAGAAAGAAACAAACAAAAAAAAATATCAAATGAAACAAAAAAAAAAACCAAACTATGGAATTACCAATGTGAACTCCAATTTTAACTCCGTTAACGTAATACAACGTAGCGGATATTGTCATTGAAATGACAGCCGATAGTATAAAACGTGGCGGTAATTTCGTATACTTCAGGAATATAAACTTCTGCTCTACACTATTGTATTTCTCGGACAATGAAAATTCCTTTATCTCCATCAACAATTTACCCAATGGATTCTTGTTTATTCTAACGAGCGTTATCTTCGTAAGCGTCATAGTTAGCATGATATTCTCCGCAATGTTACAGACGACGATATCGACGTTCTTCGGTGCATAAATCAAATGGGCCAATGTCAATGAACAATGTATCGATAGATACACGAAGAAGAAGAGAAAAATCGGATCGTTGTTCTTCAATGGCCAAATTCCCACACATTTTAAGAGCCTTGTGTTCCAATCGAATGATTTCAATACGTTGGCGATTCCTATTTCCTATAATGGAATAAAAAAAAAAAAAAAAAAAAAAGAAAGAAAACAAAAAATATATATATATATATATCAAATCAATTAATAAACGTGAAAATAAATTCTCGATTAACACTAAACCTAACGACATTTCATGTATACCCAATCCTATCATGAGCGATCAAATGACCGCTTCCAAAAAAAAAAAAATATATGTATCTTAATATAGAAAGAGATTTTAGCCAATCGGATAATAAACAAAATATTTTTTTTCCATTTAGAAAAGTTTTTATTTACATTTTCACTTTCGGAACTAACTATAAATCTCTTTCTTTTTTGTCCTCTTCGTATATTCAAAATATTATCTTCGTCCGTATCGCTGTCGAATAAGTCACTATTATTTTCCACCGTATCATTATCAATATCGGAAACTTCTTGGTCAACTACCGAACAATCCTCGTCGATATTATTTATTTCGTTTAATAAATTCATATTCCTCGAACGTCTTGACGTTTTTGGGGATGAATATACAAATGATAAAGGTAAAAACGAAAATATAAAAATATAAGTCGAACGACGGCAAAAACATTGAGAACGTAAATAAAACAAAATTCAAATGTAAATCATATCACAAAATATTGTTGGCTCTGTTCGCTCTTTGTTGATACTAGAACTTATAACGCGTAATAATCTCTACTATACACTCTGTGAAATTTTGATGCTCTCTGTTCGGATAGCAAGATCGTACTGTCGTACAAAGAAAGCTAAGCATTTGTTCCAATCGCGCGTTCGTTTTACACTATAGATCCACGATTACATTGTGGACTCGTAAAACAATTTTAGAGGTGCGCTTTCCGAAGAACATAATCGTAAATAACATGAATCGTTCAAATGGTCAAATGACCGCTCGTGGTAGACTAGACATGGTATAAATTTTTGTCGGAAAGTAAACGATAAAGAAAGTTGTGAATATTGAAAAATGGGTTGTATGTATATTATAGGAAAAAGTCAATATAAGTTACATGGCGATACAGCAACGTTCTATGCAAGAAATTCTAAACGAAATTTCAAAAACGGTCATTTGACCGCGCGTTATAAGTTTAGTGTTAGTCGCGTTACATCGGGATACTCGAGGGATCTTATTTACAAATTTAATGTTACATATACGTATATAATTCGATACACGAATGCACACGTTTCAAGCTCAACTTTCTACGAATATGGACCTATACTTTCATGACGGAGACATACTTCAATTAAAAAAAAAAAAAAAAAGGTAAGCTTTCTATGAAATATTTATTTTCAATCGAGAAACGAATTTGACCCTGAGGCGAGTTCGAAACATTCCACCAGACAGATAACGACAAACTATCATAACATCTGTCTCGTTGAAAATAAATAATTCTCGTTAGAATGATTATCTTCTTTTTCATTTTTATTTTATTTTTATTTCTTTTTTTTTTTTTTTTCTTGAACGTCGCGTTTCTGAGATAAAAGTTTGTTAACACTTAGTTTCGTACAATCGACAAAATTGTTAGCGAAAATATTTCCTCGATGATCGATCGATCGCCGAATGAATTCAATACCATTATTAAATAGCATTGGTTCATTATTTCTCTATATTCACGCGCGGATGATGATATAAAAATATTTCTTTTTCTATTAAAATTTGTACTCGACGAATCAAATGATTACTCACGATCACAAATCAAACGGGCGGAATTACGATTGCCCGCTTAAACAAATACATATATATATATATATATATATATATATATATATATATATAATTATCAAAATGATTAATAAACGTGAAAATGAATTTTCGATTAATCGCGTTACATCGAGATACTCGATGGATCTTACTTACAAATTTAATACATAATTCAATACATGAATGCACGCGTTTCAAGGTCAATTTTCTACGAATATGGACCTATATTTTCATGACTGAGACGTACCCCAATCAAAAAAAAAAAAAAAAAAAGAAACAAGAAAAACGAAAAGAAAATAAGTGAAACTTCATAGAATTGTCGATTAATCGGAATGACGTGACGAATGAAAGAGGATAATAATATCTGCACGTTTTAGAGAAACGAAATTGTACGAGGACAAAAAAGTATATAATATATGTATAAGAAATAAAAATCAATTCCTTAATAAAATTCAAGAAAAATAATTTCCAATCGAAACAAATGTGATCGATCACTGTTTAATATCGGACGGGGAGACTCGTTCTACGGATGGAAAGAAAGAAAAAAAAAGAAAAGAACAAAACGATGCTATTTATCTTACTTCCATGCTATCTCTTTCCATTTTATCCGTTCGAAGGTTCACGATAGACTGATTGCAAAAAAGTCGACCGCCCTCCCAGGTAAACTCCGTTCGTAAAGTTTTCATATGCGTCTAAGGGTTGTCAGAATAGTTAATTTCAACTCGACGAAAAAAAAAGCGAAAGAAAAAAAAATTAAGAAACGAATCGTGTCTAAGTACCCTTCTTCTAACGACGAGTTTAACAGTTACTTCGTTAGGATCATCGATTACGGTAGGTTGACGGTAGAGCGGTGGGGAGAAGGGGAGATTGCATTATGCATAAAGAACGTGCTGCACTCGTCGCTTCGTTTCGCCACGTGGGACATCCCTTTGTTTCACCAATTCACCCCACGTGTAAAAGTTTCGTTAAAACTCCGTTCGAATTATATCCGTCATTATTGAAATTTTTACATTTTTGTCTTCTCTCTTTTTCTTGTTTTTTTTTTTTTTTTTTTTTTTTAGGAAAGGGGTTGATCATAGTTATAGAGAGAGAGAGAGAGAGAGAGAGAGAGAGAGAGACATTTCATTCTAGGGTATAATCACCCTTCTTTGCTCGACCATAGTTCCAAGTTACTCGGTTCACTGCCAATTAAAAATGTTTTCAACCCCAACCACTTTTCGTTCGATCGTCCCTACGTACTATTGTAGCTCCCAATTCTGCGTGATACGACGAACGAAAGACATTGTACGTGCCTGAATTGATGGTAGTATATTAGAAAAAAAAAAAAAGTAATAAGAAGAAAAATTTCTTTTCACGAAAACACATACTCGTGAGTAGTCTTTACCTTTGTCCTTTATTTTAGTAGTTTTCACGTTACGGGGAGTGACAAGTACGGTACTCGAGTACGTACTTGATTTTTGGACAAAAACTGGAAACTTTTTTTCTTCTTAATTATCAATTGTTCACTCTAGATTACTTTTTCTTTATTCTTTCATTTACCGTTCTCTATTTGCCATCCACCGATCTTTGTATTTCCTGTAACTTTACTATCATTATTCTCTCACGCTGATTATATTTTTACGAACGTTTCACTCGCTTTCGATGAGTCTTGAATATTTTTTTTCGTATACCGTTAATAGTTTTTATTTATTATATTTTCTATGGAAACTTCAATTCACTCATTTGTCGACATGGAAATGTTTTTGTTTACACTTTTTTCTAAGTGTCGTTTGTTTTCACTTTTTTTTTGCACTTTTGTAACGAAATATTATATTTCGATGACGTGTCTCATTTATTAGTATACTCAATTTTAATTTTAAGTAAAATATAATATGGACGTTTGCACGTTTTGATGTCCAAATAATCAAGATATATTAACTCTTTATAAATTTTGCAGATGGTGAATGCATTACTTATCATTCTTACGAACAGTTTGGCGAACGAGATCGTCCAATAATTAATCGCGAACATTCAACATTCAAATGCAATTAATATTTCTATAATAAATTAAAATATATTGCTGAAAATAATACGTAGATTGCAGTATCTATATAAATATATTGTAGATTACGTTTACGTAATATCTGTGGTCGATCAGAAAGTTAATTCGATTGTCATGTAAGTAAAAAAAGCAAAAAAAAATAAAGAACGTGTTTGTCAATTTCAATCTTGTTGTGTCATATATACGTAATTTATTAAAAAACAATAATAACAAAAAAAAACAAATTTGGCTCGAACGTATTTTTAACTTTGAAAAGATTCATTAATTATCCTTGGATATTAGAATGTATAGTAATAATAATTTCTCATTGAACATACATGTATGGGCGTCATATTTTTACGTAACATAGCATGTTTAAAATTTGATAATTACATACGTATTTATTTCAATCTTTCGAACAAATGTTTATTTTTCTACTATTATTACTATTATTTTGTCACATATACGCATGGAAAGCAATAAAATCTGAAATGATTGGCCATTCATTCAAAAAATGAGACAAATGTTGTACCTGACGAGGTTCTCTTAGATTTCATACTAATTCTGTTGATGAAGAAAGGAACTAAGAGTTTCGATCGATCGTTATAGAATTGTATTTATATATTCCTTAAGGATAATACAATTAAACGTTGTATGGACAAACCGTTTGATTTTCTACGAGGGAAGATGAGTTAAGAAAAAAAAAGGAGAATTTGTTACTACGTAATGCATTTCACTTTTGTCCCGTTCACACAAATGTTCGCAGTACCGATAAATATCCCATAGAAGTTTTGATGATCTGCAAATATTAAGAAATAAATAATACTTGTAATAAAAAAAAAAAAAAGAAGAAACAATTCTATTGTTACAGGAAGGAACATAATTTGAAAGTAGGAAGAAAATCGATCGTTGTGTACTTACATCCGTGAAAATGGACAAGGACAAGACGGCAAATTTTCCGGACGTTAAGAATTGAGGCTTCTTCGTTCTTATCATACAAATAAGAAAGGATTTCGATTCCATTACCGGTAAGTTATACCAGTCGTAATTATAAATGGCATTGCCAAAATTCGAACTCTAATTTAAATACAACGAATGATATCAATCGGGTAATTGATATTTCAATTGTACATACAAAGAAATTATTGACGCGTTATTTACTTCCTGTATGAAACATTCGCCGATGAAACAGTAAATAAATAGTGTACATATTACGGAAGATACGTAGACTAGAAACAGGAACGATTTTAAATTATCCTTCGTTTCCTTACCCTAAAAGCAAAAAAAAAAAAAAGAAAAATGAAAAGAATCGATTAGGCGTTGTCAAATTAATTTAAAGACATACATAACTATTTTTGTTGGATAAAAAAAGGATTCAATTCGTATTTCAGATTTTCGGAATGGGGTATAGTTTTGAATGATAGTCGTGAAAAAAATGCCCGAGGTTATGGTGATAATGTTAACAAGATAGCCGTATTATTCGATGTTCTCTCGAATCGAACAGCAATACCATCTCAATAACTTTTCATTCTCGTTTTCAATTCTTTTTTTTTTTATTTTATCTCAATTCCGCTGCAATAATATATGAAAGCCTATATGTAAAGTTTGTTATTACTGGGAAAAAAAAAAAACTGAAACCAATTGCAATGTAAGAAAAATGTAATGCGTAGTATAGTAATTGAACTACAATAAATTTGCAAGCGATCGGCCGGTAAAGTATAAGTAGACGCAATGACAACTCATTCGATCGACATTTTACCAATACAGATTCGCAAGTGAGCCTCATATGCGTCATTAATGTTCGCATGATCCAGGATCATGGCGCGGTTGATAGCGAGCAAATGCTGAAGATTGAATAAAACACTTTTGACCATGAATACAAAGCTTCACCGAGAAACGTTTTGGAGAAATGAAAGGAAATCAACGAGGATCAAAGCAAGTATACTTTGTTGCTACGTCGACTTTGCGGATTTACGGAAAATACAAATGAAAGTTTTAATCACGTTGCGTCGGGACTTTGACTCGTTGAACTATCAACGTGGAATCCAAGACGACAGAAATCCCATTGAATGTAGCTACTTGTCTTTTAGATCAAGGAATGTCATCGATCTTCAAATTAATGCGATCGTTTGGTATGGAAATTGATCGGCTCGTTCATCGGTTTGCCGAACAAGAAGACGATCCACGCACAACTGTGGCCGTACTTGAGCCGCAAAGCGCTGCAAAATAAGCTTCCTTATTTCATAAACACGAATATTAATGCCAATTAAACTTTCTTTCGACGATCGAAGGTTCATTATCACGATCCTCGAATCGATGATACATTGCAAGACTACGAAAATAATTGTTACCTGTTTGTAAATCTAACGGTAAACTTTGGATGCACTTATTGTCGTAATTGTAACCTCGAAAATTTCTACGTATACATTAGAAATTTCTTAGAAACTACTGAACCGAGAGATATAAAAATTTTCTTTATTATCTGCATTATATTTGAGATTTTCTGTCAGCTTGACTTTTTTCGCGGAATGCTTCTTTTTTTTCTTGTAACAAAAAAGAAAGTATGATCTTTTGTCAACAGGCAGTGAAAGATTAATGAAAATTTCTGCCATTTTGTATATAAGTACAATTTCAAAAATTCGTCTCAATAGGAACATATTTTACTTTCATGTTTTATGGATTATTTAAGAATAAATTTTTTTTTTCATCTTATTTCAATAGGTGGTTATGAAAATTTTCGTAATGAACGGATTTTCGAATATATCTATGCCATCGTCGCTACTCCGCTATTTTTTGTAAGATTTTGAGGAAAAAAATGATCAATTTATCATTTAAAGTAAGTCCTATCAAGGTCGAAAAAAGGTTTACTTAAATAAATTAGGTAAATTAAAGTCGAAGAAAAGAGAAACGTGAAGGACATGGCAAGAAAACGTTTATCTCTTTTGTTACGGAGTTATGTACGTCTTTAAAAAGAAAGAAAAAATGTATAATTCGCTTTATATTTGTACCATAAGTACGTAGTAACCGGAAATGCAGATATGAATGGTGGTTCCCAACAGTTGCTGCATAATCGAGAAATTAAAGTTATCTTCTAATTTTTCCGTCAATCTGAAATATTACATTTAATGTAGAAATAAGAAATTAAATATTACGATTGAGTGCACTATTATTGTTTGCATTTTCATTAATAAAAAAAAAAAAAAAACACAAAAAAATAAAATTAAAGAAAAATAGTCCATACAATGTCATTTAGAAGGAAATATTAATTCTTTTATTTGTGATCCATTATACGACATGAAGACGGTTGAAATTAATGAATACACAATGAAATGATAAATAATTATAAATACAAAATAATGAATGAATATCGAAGTGACGAATAAAATATAATGAATAAATAATTGCATAGAAAGTAACAAATGATAGTTAATGGAATAGTACATAAATAATAAAAGAACTAAATGGTCGAACGAAAGGATCCGTTAAATGTATAGTTCGTTAACCACATAACAAAAATAATAGCTAATCGAAAAAATGAATTTTTAATAAACATGCCACGAAACGAGATAAGTTGCATACGTATATACGTGTGTATGTGTGTTCGTGAATAAACTAAAGAAATTAATCAATGAACTTTTAAATAAAATAATTTTCATGGTTTATATATATATATATATGTAGAAACGAATGTACAGATAAACACACACACACACACAACTACGCACACGTATCAATTATTTTTATATAATTACATTTTACCTTATCAAACGATAATGTCGTAATACTAGTCTTTTCATACCATCGTGACGATTTTTAGAATTATTCAATACTGCCTTCACTTTACAGGACAATATGGCAAACTGTGCAATTACTTGAATGGACAGATTGACGAACATGCAATCGAATCCTACGTAACCTAATACGACACAAGGTACGAATATTATTTGGTAAGCACAAATCATAGCGTAAATCCTGCTGTCCCTTACATCCATGATTTCTAATGTTCTGTACGGCAACTTATAACCCATCGAATTGTTTTGCTTTGCTGAAAAGTAAAAACAATGAGAGAGAAACGAAAAATTTTTTTTTAAGAAAAAAGGATTACGGAAATATAAATGAACAAATACATTAGATTAGTCGATCAATACAAATATTTCGATATATTCGTATCGAGTTTAATGTCCGATACAATGGTACGCCATATTACTCTTCTATTTTACAGGCCTACCACCAATGAATAATCGATTAATTTAAATTTAGGCACACGCATTTGGATATAATATTCTTTTTTTTTTATTATTTTCCGATCAATCGTGCGTTTGCCATCTGTTCTGTAAACTTTTGAGTAATCTTACATAAAAAAGAGTAATAGTGATGATAAATACGATACAAAATGAACCTGAAAACTACTGATACTTTGAGAAAATTTAATTTTTATGATATATTTCGCAAATTTAAACAAATGCTAATCAACTGACGTGACATCGAACGAATACGGTGACTACGGTAAAACTTCAAAGCAAAGTTGGTTTATTATTCTCTCGAATTGTTTTCTCGTCCGCGGACTCTACCGTTAACATGTTGCAGTATGACGCGTATATCGTTGGCAAAAGCGTCGACTGTTATTTCAAAAATACATTATGCGAATTATGCAATTTGTTGACAATAATCATCGACGGCGTTCGTTTATGGCAAATGAAAATGAAATATATACCGGTGCTGTACAGTCAAACGCAGTATAGTAACTTATTTCGATGTCAGACCTGATTTGAATGTGGGGAATAGCCGGTCGGTTCCGGAGAAGGTCATTGATTGGTATTGTTTATCGTTGCTGTATAGAACTCATTTCTAATCGACGATAACGATTATGTTAAGAAATTACATGATCACCTCGTTTTGATTGGCCAATTACGCTGTACAAATTCTTCCTCGCTTATCCTCTTTCATATTCGACAATCGATGCCGAATACAAATAACTCGACTAGACACCTTTCCGATTTCATAAAGGTGTATTTGTACCGTCGACCAAATGGCCCCAAACGTGTCGGACGTATCTCGTACCGTCGATTATGGTTCGGGCGCAAACAATTCGACAATGATTTAAAACTATCGTTATCGAATTCCCCAGGTCGTCTAATTCGAACATAATCGTGATCAAGTATAAATGACGACCGATCAAATTGTTTTCCACCAACTTTGTCCTTCATTGAACTTCGAAACTTACCCGTATATATCACAAATTTCTTGTCGCTTCGATTCGCAGTTGTTGCGTTAATTTCGCGATCGAAATTAAAACGATACCCGACGACGTATACGTATTCTTTCGAACGTCGGGAGATCGATATTAATTTACTTATTAGAAATATTTGAAGGAATTGACGATCATTGGATGCTCGTGCGTATGTGACGATTATTGCATACCCGTGTACGTGTTTGAGCGTGCGAGTAGATCCATTAATTCCAAAATAAGTAAATAAGTAAATAAACAAATAAATAAAGAATATAATCGTCGAAGCACGTTATATAGCATAGCAATAAAGGAATCGATATGAAATAAAATATAAGATATATTACGTCAGATGAGAAAAGAAACTAAAATTATAATATATTACCAATTTGAATTCCTTCGGTGAGCCGACTAGTATAATACAATAGTTCGGCCACCGTCATCGAGGAGGCGATTATTACAATGAAATACGGTGGTAATTTGGTATAATTCACGAACGTCAATTTTTCCTCCTTTGTTTCGTATTTCTCAGTCAATGAATACTCCTCGATTTCCTTGAACAATTTACGCAACGCCTCTCTGTTCATTCTGGCTATTGTTATTTTCGTAAGTGTCATAGTTAGGGCAATGTTCTCTGCTATGTTCGATACGACGTTCTCCATGGTTTTAGGGGCCCAAAACAATTGTGCGAGTGTTAGTGAACAATGAAGGGAAAGATACGCGAAGAAGAAGAGAAATATCGGTAAGTAATTCTTCAATGGCCAAATTCCCATACATTTTAAGAACCTTGAGCTCCATATGAATGATCTTCGGACGTTGGCAATTCCTAGTTCCTATAATATATACAATCAATTGGTTAATTTGTTGGATTGGTTATATCGGATGATTGCATAAGTTCGTGACCGATCTTCATAGATGGCATTGAGTTACTGCACGGCGGAGTTCTATGGTTTTCGTGTGGGTAATTGTTGATTACACCGAATAGATGACGTTGTCTTGCGTCGATTTAGCGTCAGACATCGTTCAGATAAGTACATTCGTGCGTAAGAGAAATCATTAAAAATGGAGAACGAAAAGGTGCATTTGCTGGCATGTAATGTTATATGAATTTCGGAAAGGCGTGTGTTGGGATCGCACAACAAAAAAAAATATTCAAACCGTTTATTTGGACCGCGCTCTCTTGCTCTCCGAACAAGTCAAAAAGTTGGTTTGGCGGATTTCGAAATGGTGATTTCAACATGGAGGATCAACCCCGCTCTGGACGGTCTTCTGGCATTGACGACGACATTGCGCATGTCTCAGTGGAAAGAAACACAAGGAATACAACCGAGGATATTGCTGAGAGGCCGAACATCGATAATTCAATCGCTTTTAGTCATTTAAACAAGCTTCGATACGTTTCCAAGCTTGATACGTGGGTGCCGTATCTCATAAATTGGGCACGAACTTATGCAATTATCTAATAGATCAATTATTTAATTGTCCATCTAAATACATCTTATTACAGATAATATAATTATTTTGTATATAGTATATTGGTATATATTTATATACTGTTATTTATAATTTTATATATATATATATATATATATATATATGTGTGTGTGTGTGTGTGTGTGTGTGTGTGTGTGTGTGTGTATAAATAGTACAATTTATATACTCATAACCTAAATGTTTATATGTTCATTATTAATTTATATTAATTGTGACGTATGTGTATACACATATTACAATTATAGATATACGTATTTGTATATGTATTGATAGTAATTTTTGATAATATCATTATGATTGTGTTTATCTTAATTTTGTCATTATAATAAAATCTCTCAATATATATATATATATATATATATATATATATATATATATATCCTACTATTAAATATAATTAAATTTACCTGTATGTAATTAAAAATATTTAATTAATGTGTGTTTTTCTTTTTACTACATATAAAAAGTAAAATCAATATTAAAATTTAATATTTCAACATGTAAAGATTCAATAATAGTATCTAAACATTACGAAAAGTAAATTATTCATATTAATAGTATTTATACATATGCACAGCTATCTCGTCATATTTATGCATTCTTTATTACCTTATAACGGGTGTCAATATAAAACGTTAGCAATTGTTTTATTTCGTCAACACACCGTATTTGAGAAATATAGATCTGATAAAAGTTCTCAGATTATAAACAGGACATATCGTTGCTTTTTCGTTTTCTGTTTATTAAATGATCTTAAAGTCGATTTTTTCTAAATACGAGCTTCCATTTTTTTAAATTGAAACTCATTATTGTACGAAAAACAAAACAGCCAAATCTAGTCAATTTCCTATAAAATATTTTTTTTATCGAACAGCAAAGTTGACCGTGAGATGCTGCCCAATCTTTCACAAAATAAAACCAATAAGTAAAGTAATATTTCAATTTTTTGAAACCAGATAACACTTGCTAGAACAAATTGTTTCAAAAATGCCGCGTTTACGAGATAAAGATTCGTTGAAAATTCGTTTTGAACAATGGATATATCGTCCATTAAAAATTTCATATTATTATTCACCGAATGAATTGAAAATAATTACTGAACTACATCGGTTCATATTTTTCACCACATTTACGTGCGTATATTCACAAATAAAAATTTCTTTCCTTTAAAACTTTTATTCGTAAAATCAAATGATTCCTTACGATAAAATATCAAACGTCAAAGACAGACAACGTGAAGCTACGATAGTGGACTTGAAAAAGGAAAGAAAGAAAAAAAAACCAAGTGAAACGTCACCGAATCGTCCGTGAAGTATACGAACGTAAACAACAAACAAACTAATAATATCCGCACCCATGAAAATGATATAGCATGAAGACAAGAATATACATAAGAAATAAAGATCGATTCGCAAATGAAAATTCCAATAAAAATTATTTCCATTTTGAGACAAACGTGAAACACTTTCGATCGACGTAAAATAATTTTCCGACCACCGCGTAGTAAATCCATGGCACTTGTCGGACGTCGTAAATACGATCACTGTAGATTGGACACGAGATTCGTACCGCGTTTAGAAAAAAGATAAAAAGAAGGAAAAGAAAGAAAAGAGAAAAAACAAAAACATATTATGAAGAAACCAAACCGTGCTCTTGATCTTACTTCGATGCTATCCTTTTCCATTTTATCCCTTCGAAGGTTCGCGAGAGACTGACGGCGAAACGGTCGAGCGTCCTCCCTGGTAAACTCCGTTAGAAAGGTGGTTATATGCGTCTAGGGGTTGGTTGAATGGTTGATTTCAAGTCGACGAAAAAAGTATTGAGAAAGAACTCGTCCCTAACTCGTTCCAACGACCAGTTAAACCGTTACTTTGTTACGATCATCGATAAAGGCAGTTTGATGGTATTGTTGGGAGGGGCATCGAGTATGCATAAAAAATTTGCTTTCACCGTTTCGATTCATCACATAGTACATCCACCTGTTTCATAGCCCTCGTGTAAAACTTGTTGCGACTCCATTACCTTTATCTGTCTCTGAAATATTTCCATTTTCGTCTTCTTCTTCTCCTTCTTCCATTTTTTTTCTTCTTAGGAAAGAGGGTGATTATAGTCGGAGAGAGAGAGAGAGAGAGAGAGAGAGAGACATTTCATTCTAGGGTATAATCACCCTTCTTTGCTCGACCATAGTTCCAAGTTATTCGGTTCACTGCCAATTAAAAATGTTTCCAACCCCAACCACTTTTCGTTCGATCGTCCCTACGTACTATTGTAGCTCCCAATTCTGCGTGATACGACGAACGAAAGACATTGTACGTGCCTGAATTGATGGTAGTATATTAGAATAAAAAAAAAAAAGTAATAAGAAGAAAAATTTCTTTTCACGAAAACACATACTCGTGAGTAGTCTTTACCTTTGTCCTTTATTTTAGTAGTTTTCACGTTACGGGGAGTGACAAGTACGGTACTCGAGTACGTACTTGATTTTTGGACAAAAACTGGAAACTTTCTTTCTTCTTAATTATCAATTGTTCACTCTAGATTACTTTTTCTTTATTCTTTCATTTACCGTTCTCTATTTGCCATCCACCGATCTTTGTATTTCCTGTAACTTTACTATCATTATTCTCTCACACTGATTATATTTTTACGAACGTTTCACTCGCTTTCGATGAGTCTTGAATATTTTTTTTCGTATACCGTTAATAGTTTTTATTTATTATATTTTCTATGGAAACTTCAATTCACTCATTTGTCGACATGGAAATGTTTTTGTTTGCACTTTTTTCTAAGTGTCGTTTGTTTTCACTTCTTTTTGGAACTTTTGTAACGAAATATTATATTTCGATGACGTGTCTCATTTATTAGTATACTCAATTTTAATTTTAAGTAAAATATAATATGGACGTTTGCACGTTTTGATGTCCAAATAATCAAGATATATTAACTCTTTATAAATTTTGCAGATGGTGAATGCATTACTTATCATTCTTACGAACAGTTTGGCGAACGAGATCGTCCAATAATTAATCGCGAACATTCAACATTCAAATGCAATTAATATTTCTATAATAAATTAAAATATATTGCTGAAAATAATACGTAGATTGCAGTATCTATATAAATATATTGTAGATTACGTTTACGTAATATCTGTGGTCGATCAGAAAGTTAATTCGATTGTCATGTAAGTAAAAAAAGCAAAAAAAAATAAAGAACGTGTTTGTCAATTCCAATCTTGTTGTGTCATATATACGTAATTTATTAAAAAACAATAATAACAAAAAAAAAAAGCAAATTTGGCTCGAACGTATTTTTAACTTTGAAAAGATTCATTAATTATCCTTGGATATTAGAATGTATAGTAATAATAATTTCTCATTGAACATACATGTATGGGCGTCATATTTTTACGTAACATAGCATGTTTAAAATTTGATAATTACATACGTATTTATTTCAATCTTTCGAACAAATGTTTTTTTTCTACTATTATTGCTATTATTTTGTCACATATACGCATGGAAACCAATAAAATCTGAAATGATTATCCATTCATTCAAGAAATGAGACAACTGTTGTACCTGACGAAGTTCTCTTAGATTTCATACTAATTCTGTTGATGAAGAAAGAAACTAAGAATTTTAATCGATTGTCTTAAAATTGTTTTTTATATTCCATAACAATAATACAAGTCAACGATGTATAGACAAACCGTTTACCTTCCTACGAAGGAAGATGACTGAAGATAAGAAAGAAAAAAAAAAAATAACAATTTGTTACTACGTAATGCATTTCACTTTTGTCCCGTTCACACAAACGTTCGTAATACCGACAAATATCCCATGGAAGTTTTGATGATCTGCAATTAATTGGTAAATATACAATAATATTTTAAATGAAAAGACAATTGTATTGTTGCAGCAAGGAACATAATTTAATGGTAGAGAAATTTATTCGAAATATACTTACGTCCGTGAATACGGTCAAGGATAGAACGGTAAATTTGCCGGATGTTAAGGCTTGTGGCTTTTTCGTTCTTGCCATACAAATGAGAAAAAATTTCGCTTCTATTGCCGGTAAGTTGTACCATTCGTAATTGTAAATTGCGTTACCAAACTTGGTACTCTAATCGAATAAAACAAATGACATTTTAATCGGAAAATCGATGTTCCAATTTGTACAAGAAATTATTGACGTTTTAAATACCTCTTGAATGAAACATTCGCCGATGAGACAGTAAATAAAAAGTGTACCTGTCACCGAAATCAAGTACAGAACGAACAAGACCAGTGTTAATATATCCTTCGTGTCTGGACCCTAAAAGCGAAAAAAATAATAAGATCGATTAGGTGTTATCAAATAAATTGACGACGTACGTACATGCAATATTTTGGTTAAAGAACGAAATCAATTTGTTTTCTACGTTCTCCGAATGCGGATAGTTGTCAAGAGTATTCATAAAAATTGGCGGAGTTATAGCAATAATATCAATGATGTATCTGTCTCGTTCAGACAATGCTCTCAAAATCGAACATCAGTACCGTACACGTAATTTTTCATTCCCCCTTCAAATCGTTTTTCATTTAATCGCTATACCTCAAAACTAATACGCTAACGCGCACATGTACCGGTTTCCTGGTACGAGAAAAAATACCAATAACAATTGCCGTGTACGTAGAATGCAGAGCAAAGTATAAAAACTCATTCGCAATAAAGTAACAAGTAATTCGTCGGTCAAGTGGATGTACATGCGACGACAATACATCGGACGGTAACGTTATTTTCGTAACAGTAAACTCGAAAACTTTGAAATCAATAACAAACATTTCTTGGTGACTACTGAACCAAGAGATTGGACAAATTTCTGACGTTATCAGCATTACATTTATGATTTCTCGTCGACACGATCTTCATTTCCGAATGCTTTCTTTCTTTCGAACAAAAAAGAAAGTGTGACATTTTTTTCCCCCTCTGGACAGTGAACGATTAATGAAAATTTACGTCATTCCGTATAAATGCGTAATTTCAAGAATTCGACTCGATAAGAACTCATTTTGCTTTTACGTTTTGAGAATTATTTATAAATAAATGATTTCCTTTTCTTTTCAATGAATGGTCACGGAAATTATTGTGAGTAAACTAATAGTGGCCTATATCGATGCCAACGTCGCTACTCCGCCATTCTTTGTAAGTTTTTGAGGAAAAAAATCGATCGATTTATCATTTAAAGTAAGTCCTATCAAGCAATATGAAAGTTTATTTAAGTAAATTACGTAAATTAAAGTCGAAGAAAAGAGAAACGTGAAAGACATGGCAAGAAAACGTTTGTCTCTTTTGTTAAGGAGTTATGTACGTCTTTATAATGAAAAGATAGTATAATTCGCTTTATATTTGTACCATCAGTACGTAGTAACCGGAAATGCAGATGTGAATTGTGGTTCCCAACAATTGCTGCATGATCGGTATATTAAAGCTATCTTCCAATTTTTCCGACCATCTGAAATATTACGTTTCATGTAGACATAAGAAATTAAATATTACGATTGAGTGCACTATTATTGTTTGCATTTCCATTAATAAAAAAAAAAAAACACAAATAAATAAAATTAAAGAAAAATAGTCAATATAATGCCATTTTGAAGAAAATATTAATTCTTTTATTTGTGATAAATTATACGACATGAAGACGATTGAAATTAATGAATAAATAATGAAATGATAAATTATTATAAATACAAAATAATGAATGAATATTGAATATTCTATTGGATAGAAAATAACAAATGATAGTTAATGGAATAGTAAATAAACAATAAAAGATCAAAATGGTCGAACGAAAGGATCCGTTAAATGTATAGTTCGTTAACCACATAACAAAAATAATAGGTAATTGAAAAAATGAATTTTTAATAAACATGCCACGAAACGGAATAAGTTGCATACGTATATACGTGTGTAGATGTGTTCGTGAATAAACTAAAGGAAGTGATTAATGAACTTTTAAGTAAAATAATTTTCATGGTTTATCTGTGTATAGACACGTACATACTCACACACACAGGCGCGCGCGCGCGCAAACACACGCATATCAATTATTTTTATATTACAATTGTACGATGTTTTATTTTTTTTACCTTATCAATCGATAATGTCGTAGTACGAGTCTCTTCATACCATCACGATAATTTTTCGAATTATTTAATAACGTCTGCACCTTATAGGACAATATGGAGAACTGTGCAATTACTTGAATGGACAAATTGACGAACATGCAATCGAATCCAACGTAACCTAATACGATACAAGGTATGTATACAAGTTGATATACACAAATCAAAGCATAAATCCTAGTGTCCCTTAAATCGATTACTTGTAATACGTTGTACGGCAATTGATAACCCATGGAATTGTTTTGTTTTGCTGAAAAGTAAGAAAAAGAGAAAAAGAAACGAAATATTTTTTTAAGAAAAATAATTTACGGAAGTAAAAAAGAACGGAAACATTAGATTAGTCGATTAATACAAATATTCCAATATATTCGTATCGAGTTTAATGTCCGATACAATGGTACGCCATATTACTCTTGTAATATTACAGGCCTACCGCCCATAAATAATCGATTAATTTAAATTTAGGCACACGCATTTGGATATAATTTTTTTTTTTTACTATTATTATTTTCTAATGAATCGTGCGTTTGCCATCAGTTCTGTAAACTTTCGAGTAATCTTACATAAAAATGAGAAATGGTGATGAAAAATATGATTCGAAGTGAACCTGAAAACTATTGACATTTCGAGACATTTTATTTTTCATGAAATATTCCACAGATGTAAGCAAATGATAATTCAACGACGTAATAACGAATGATTACGGTGAGTTCGGTTAAACTTCCAAGCAAAGTTGGTTTATTGTTACATTAGGCTTGTTCTCGACCCACGGACTCTGCCATTAGCATGTTGCGGTAGGACGCGTGTATTGTTGACAAGTGCCTGCAGGTTTTTTCAAAAATTCATCACGCAACAGTTCCAATTGTTGGCAATAATTACCAACGACGATTGATTATGGCAACCCAATAGATATACGCCGATGCGGTACCTTCGAGGTTAGGATAGCATCTCTTTCAACGTCAGATGTCGGTACAACCGGTTGGTTCGGTGAAAGTCATTGATTGGTATAGTTTCATGTTACTGTATAGGTCTCATTACTCATCGAAGTTATCGATTATGCCAATAAATCGATCATCTCGTTGACTGGCCAATAACGACGTGTAATTTCTTCCTCGTTTTTCCTCGTTTCATAATCGAAAATTGATGCGTAATGCGAATACCTTGACAAGATACCTTTCGCGAAGACGTCTTTGCACTGTCGTCCAGAAACCCCCAAAGTGTCAGCCGTTTCTCGCACTGTCAATCTCATATCCCTCTCGAGCAATTCGATAATAATTTCATAATATCATCATTGAATTCTGCAGATCGTCTATATCGAACATCATCGTATCGACACTAAACGATGACCGATCAAATTGTACGAACCAACGTTGGCACTTATCGACCCTCCGGAACTTATCCACAGATAATCACAAATTCTTTTTGATTGTTTTAATTTTTAGTTCATTCGAATCGAATCCCAATCGATAATGAAACAACATGCGACGACGTACGTATTCTTTCGAATCGATTTAATTATTGAAAAATATTAATAAAGAAACGAGACGATCATTGCCGTGCTCGTACGTGGTTTTACGCGAGCATGAATTTGAGCGTGCGAGTACATCTATATTAATTTCTATTTATGTGTGAACAAATAAATACATAAAAATATGATCTACGAGCTATGCTTGGTTGCCAAAAAATCCCTCTTCACCCACCTCCATCAATTATAAAAAAAGGGATTGATATGAAATATTTGAAACACTGAGATGTCGCTTTTATAATGTAATGAAAAATTATAAATTACCAATTTGAATTCCTTCGATAAGACGACTCGTATAATATAATATTTCGACCACTGTCATCGTAGAGGCGACTATTATAATAAAGTACGGAGGAAATTTAGTGTAATTGAAGAACGCCAATTTCTCCTCCTTTGTTTCGTATTTCTCTGTAACCGAATACTCCTCGATTTCCATGAACAATTTACGTAATTCTTTTCGGTTTATTCGGGTAATCGCTATTTTCGTAAGCGTCATAGTTATTTCGATATTCTCCGCTAAGTTTGATATGATATTCTCCACTGTTTTTGGGACCCAAAACAAATGTGCTATCGTTAGAGAACAATGAAGGAATAGATAAGTGAAGAAGAAGAGAAATATCGGAAGGTAGTTCTTCAACGGCCAAATCCCCATGCATTTTAATAGCTTTGAGTTCCAGTTGAATGATCTTCGGACGTTCGCAATTCCTTGTTCCTGTAACAGAAATATTCAATTGATTAATGTTCTGGATTGGTATTAGATTAATTATTTATTTATGCATATAAATATATTTCATCACAGATAATATAATTATATAGATATGATATGTTGATGTGTATTTATATATTATAAATGTACTATATAATATATACATACATATATATATATATATATATATATATATATATATATATATATATATATAGTTAATATAATGATATATGTGTAGTTACAGTTTATTATTATCGATATTCATATTTACATGTATACCGATTTTAATTTATGAAAATTGCAACATGATGTTATCTTATCTCAATTTTTTTTTTTATATAATCGAATCACTCAAAAAAGAAAAAGTATATATATATATATATTTATATTCTAGTATTAAATATTAAAATATTACAATTATTTTAATAATCAAGGTTATTACTTTAACATGTAAATATTATATTATAATAACATATAAATATTAAGAGAAGAATTATAAATATTAATAATATTTATATATATATTTATATACACACATATATATAGTATATTTTATATGTACACACACACACACACACACTCACACTCATCCCCCCCCACACACACACATATTAGTATTTTATTTATTAGTAATCATTATATGATTATCATCATATTCATGCATTACTTATTACTTTATAACGAGTATCTAAATAAATCGTTACTAATTTTTTATTTCGTCAACAGGCCGTATTTAAGAAAATTAGTTCAGATGAAAGTTCTCGGATAAAAAAATAGGACATATCATTGCATTTTTTGTTTTCTGTTCATTAAACGATCTTGAAGTCCATTTTTTCTAAATAAGAGCTTCCATTTTTTGAATGAGAACTCATTATTGTACAAAAATAAACAAATTTAGTCAAGTTGTTATTAAATATTTTGTCGTCGAGCAACAAATTTGATCGTCCGATGCTGCTCAATCTTTCACGAAATAAGAACAATAAATAAAGAAATATTTCAATTTTCGAAATCGGACAACACTTGCTAGAACAAATTTTTTAAAAAATAGCGCGTTTCCGAAATAAAGATTTTTTGACGCTTCCTTTAGAACAATGGATATATCAAACCGTTAAACATTTCATACAACGATTGTTCACCGAATGCGTTGAAAATAATTATTGAACTGCATCGATTCATATTTTTCACAACATTCACGTGCGTATATTCACAGACAAAAATTTCTTTCCTTTGAAACTTTTATTCGTAAAATCAAATGATTCCTTACGATAAAAAATCAAACGTCAAAGACAGACAACGTGAAGCTACAATAGCGGACTTGAAAAAGAAAAGAAAGAAAAAAAAACCAAGTGAAACGTCACCGAATCGTCCGTGAAGTATACGAACGTAAACAACAAACAAACTAATAATATCCGCACTCTTGAAAATGATATCGCGTGACGACAAGAATATACATAAGAAATAAAGATCGATTCGCAAATGAAAATTCCAATAGAAATTATTTCCATTTTGAGACAAACGTGAAACACTTTCGATCGACGTAAAATAATTTCCGACCACCGCGTAGTAAATCCATGGCACTTGTCGGACGTCGTATATACGATCACTGTAGATTGGACACGAGATTCGTACCGCGTTTAGGAAAAAGATAAAAGGAAGGAAAAGAAAGAGAAGAGAAAAAACAAAAAAATATTATAAAGAAACCAAACCGTGCTCTTGTTCTTACTTCGATGCTATCCTTTTCCATTTTATCCCTTCGAAGGTTCGCGAGAGACTGACGGCGAAACGGTCGAACGTCCTCCCTGGTAAACTCCGTTTCATAAGGTGGTCTATATGCGTCCAAGGGTCGTTTGAATAGTTGATCTGAATTCTACGAAAAAAATATCGAGAAAGAACTCGTCCCTAACTCGTACCTCGCGACGAGTTAAACGGTATACCTCGTTATTATCATCGTTAATGATAGGTTCTTAGGTAGCGATGAGAAGGGGAATAGAGTGTACATAAAAAATATGCTCTCATCGCTTCGGTTCAGCACGTAGTACCTACCACCTGTTTCATAGCCCTCGTGTAAAACTCGTTATAACTCCATTTCATTAGCCCGTCATTGAAAATTTTTTGCCATTTTTCTCTTCTCCCTTCTTCTTCATGCTTCCTTCTTTTTCAACAAGTGAGGGTGATCACAGTGATAGAGGGAAAATAAAAGTAACGTCTCACCCCAGGGTATAATATCCTTTCTTCGCTCGACCATAGTTTGTGGTGTCCCACTCCATCGTCGATATAGATTATGTTACACCCTTCGGACCCTTTTCGTACGATCCTCCTTCCGTTCTCTTGTCTTCTACCAATTATGAGCGATGCGACCGTAGTTACGACAGTTTTAGTCGTGTCTGAATTAACGGCGGTGGTATGAAACAAAAAAAAGAAAATTTTTGTTCTATTTCGCGGAAACATGTGTTCTTCGTATGTAATCGGGTGGGTTATTAAATGCCTCTACCTTTTGTCCTTTATTTTGATGGAGGGGTTTTTTTTTCACGTTAGGGTAGTCACCAGTACTCCACTTATGGACGTATCTGACTTCTTGACAAAAAATGCAAACTTTTCTTTCTACTTATCCGTCAGTTGTTCAAATAAGATTTCTTTTTCTTTACATTTTTATATCGTTAATCTTCATCTCCAATCCACGAGTCACCGTATTTCCTTCGAAATTTTACTTTTCATTGTTTCCTCGCACTGATTTTGTCTTCTCTCTTTTTTTCTTTCTTTTTTTTTTTTTTTTTTTTTTTTACCTATCCCTCGGGTCACGCGAGATTTGACTACTCCTTTGCAAATTTTTCGATTTTTTTTTCTTCTTTTACATCGTCAATCGTTTTTATTTATTATATTTTTTACGTACAATTTTTCTTTTAAATTCTCCATTTAACGACACGGACCAAATGTCGTTGTTTATACTTTTGCTCGAGTAACATTTGTATATTCACCTTTCCTTTCATTTTTTCTTTTTTTAAAACGAATTATTAGATTTCGATTGCGAGGATTCATATTTATCAGAATATTCAATTTTAATTTTATGTAAAGTGATATATGATCGTTCGCACATTACGATGGAAATTCGTCCGAACAATCGAATTGTACGTAGGACGAAAGGTTCTAGCATTAGTTATGAATGTGTATGTGTGTCCGTGATATAAGTTGATCGATGCTCGAACGAAAATACGATCAGCACTCTGTGACGTTGTCGTGTTTTTACCGTCTGTTCCGTAAACTTTCGAGTACTCATCCGTAAAAATGAGAACGCGGTGATGAAAAATACGATTAGAAATGAAACTGGAAACTACTGTTATTTCGAGACAATTTAATTTTTATGATATATTCCGCAAATTTAAACAAATGCTAATCAACTGACGTGACATCGAACGAATACAGTGACTACGGTAAAACTTCAAAGCAAAGTTGGTTTATTATTCTCTCGAATTGTTTTCTCGTCCGCGGACTCTACCGTTAACATGTTGCAGAATGACGCGTATATCGTTGACAAAAGCGTCGACTGTTATTTCAAAAATTCATTATGCGAATTATGCAATTTGTTGACAATAATCATCGACGGCGTTCGTTTACGGCAAATGAAAATGAAATATATACCGGTGCTGTACAGTCAAACGCAGTATAGTAACTTATTTCGATGTCAGACCTGATTTGAATGTGGGGAATAGCCGGTCGGTTCCGGAGAAGGTCATTGATTGGTATTGTTTATCGTTGCTGTATAGAACTCATTTCTAATCGACGATAACGATTATGTTAAAAAATTACATGATCACCTCGTTTTGATTGGCCAATTACGCTGTACAAATTCTTCCTCGCTTATCCTCTTTCATATTCGACGATCGATGCCGAATACAAATAACTCGACTAGACACCTTTCCGATTTCATAAAGGTGTATTTGTACCGTCGACCAAATGGCCCCAAACGTGTCAGACGTATCACGCACCGTCGATTATGGTTCGGGCGCAAACAATTCGACAATGATTTAAAACTATCGTTATCGAATTCCCCAGGTCGTCTAATTCGAACATAATCGTGATCGAGTATAAATAACGACCGATCAAATTGTTTTCCACCAACTTTGGCATTTATTGAATTTCGGAACTTACCCACATATATATATATGTGTGTGTGTATCAGAAATTTGTTATTGCATTAAATGTTATTGCATTAATTTGCAGTTGCTGCGTTATATCCTGCATTGACTGTGGAGCAAGTTATGATCCGAGTTTCGTTGTTTTGTATCTTCCACGTAGCATCAGGAGAAAATATCCTAAGTATACGAAACTCTATGAATTTCGTTGACAGTGAACGCAAACGTTTATCATTCTTACGAACGGTTAGGCCAACGAGACCCATCGAATAATCGATCCTGAATATCGATCATTTCAAATGCAAATTAATATTTCTATAATTATTTTGAACAGATGGTTAGCATTAAATGCATACGACTGCAGTATCCGGATAAATATTAACGAATATTTACATAATATCTGCGTTTGATCGGACGGTTCGTTCGGTTTTCATGTAAGTAAAAAAAAAAAAAAAAAAAAGAAAATAAAATAAAAAAAGAATCGTTTCTGTCAATAACAATTTTGTTGGCTCATGCATCGAGAATTTATCATTCGTCGATAAACGATAATAACAAAAAGACATAACGAATTTAGCTCAATAATGTTTTTAACCATGAAAAAATTGATTAATTATCATTCGATTAATCGTCAATTTTTTCTTTTCTTTTTTTTCTCTCTTTATTTTTTTTTTCTTTTTTTTTACGGACATACACGGGCCCCATACCCTTACGTGGCATGCCGTTTAGAATTACATAGCCGTGTACGTATTCGTTAGAATTTTTCAAAAAAAAAAAATTTTTACCTTTTACCATTACTCTTATCATTAATTACTCTATCGCGATATGCTCATTAAAAACCAATAAAATCGTCGATGATTGGCAATATATATTTAGCAAAATGTGACAACTGGCGTACCTGGCGCACTAACACTTATATTTCATACTAATTCTGTTAATAAAGAAAACAATTGTGAGCTTTGATCGATCGTCTTAGAATTGTATTTATATATTATATTCGATAACGCTAATACAAGTCAACGATGTATAGACACAAACCGTTTTTTCTATTCCTACGAAGAAAGATGAACGAACAAACAAACAAACCAACAAACAAACAAACAAACAAACAAAAACAATTTGTTACTACGCAATCCATTTCGTTTTAATCCATTTCACGCGAATGTTCGCAATACCGACAAATATCCCATCGAAGATTTCACTATCTGCAATAATATTAATAGATATACGATTATTGTTATAATGAAATAAAAAAAAAAATTGTATTGTTACAGGAAAGGAAAGCGACATTATTGGAAAGAGAAAATAGAGAAAATTATTCGAATTGTACTTACGTCCGTGAATACGGTCAAGGATAAAACGGCAAATTTGCCGGACGTTAATGCTTGCGGCTTCTTCGTTCTTATCATACAAATGAGAAAAAATTTTGCGTCGATTGTCGGTAAGTCGTACCATTCGTAATTGTAAATTGCGTTACCAAACTTGGTACTCTGATCGAATAAAACAAATGACATTTTAATCGGATAATCGATGTTCATATTTGTACAAGAAATTATTCACGTTTTATATATACCTCCTGAATGAAACATTCGCCTATGAAACAATAAACGAAGAGTGTACCAGTCACGGAAAACATGTAGAAAACGAACAAGAGCGACGTTAAAATATCCGTCATTTCTGGACCCTGAAAGCGAAAAAAAGAAAAATAATAAGATCGATCAGGTGTTATCAAATAAATTGACGACGTACGTACATGCAATATTTTGGTTAAAGAACGAAATCAATTTGTTTTTTACGTTCTCCGAATGCGGATAGTTGTCAAGAGTATTCATAAAAATTGGCGGAGTTATAGCAATAATATCAATAATGTGTCTGTCTCGTTCAGACAATGCTCTCAAAATCGAACATCAGTACCGTACACGTAATTTTTCATTCCCCCTTCAAATCGTTTTTCATTTTATCGCTATACCTCAAAACTAATACGCTAACGCGCACATGTACCGGTTTCCTGGTACGAGAAAAAATACCAATAACAATTGCCGTGTACGTAGAATGCAGAGCAAAGTATAAAAACTCATTCGCAATAAAGTAACAAGTAATTCGTCGGTCAAGTGGATGTACATGCGACGACAATACATCGGACGGTAACGTTATTTTCGTAACAGTAAACTCGAAAACTTTGAAATCAATAACAAACATTTCTTGGTGACTACTGAACCAAGAGATTTGACAAATTTCTGACGTTATCAGCATTACATTTAAGATTTCTCGTCGACACGATCTTCATTTCCGAATGCTTCCTTTCTTTCGAACAAAAAAGAAAGTGTGACATTTATTTCCCCCCTCTGGACAGTGAACGATTAATGAAAATTTACGTCATTCCGTATAAATGTGTAATTTCAAAAATTCGACTCGATAAGAACTCATTTTGCTTTTACGTTTTGAGAATTATTTATAAATAAACGATTTCCATTTCTTTTCAATGAATGGTCACGGAAATTATTGTGAGTAAACTAATAGTGGCCTATATCTATGCCAACGTCGCTACTCCGCCATTCTTTGTAAGTTTTTGAGGAAAAAAATGATCGATTTATCATTTAAAGTAAGTCCTATCAAGCAAAGAAAAGTTCATGTTAATAAGTTACGTAGTTTAATCAAAGTTAAATGAGAAATAAAGGAGACGTTAAAAAAAAAAAAAATGTTTGTTCCTTTTTGCTACGGAGTTTTGTAAGTCCTTAAATAAAAAAAAAAAAAAAAAAAAACATTATTCTCTTGTATTATTACCATCAGTAAGTAGTAGCCGGAAACGCAGATGTGAATGGTGGAACCCAACAGTAACTGCATAATTGGGAAATTAAAGATATCCTCCAATTTCTCCGACCATCTGAAATATTATATTTCATGTAGAGATAAGAAATCGAAATATTACGATTGACTGCATTGCTATTGTTTGTATTTCCATTGTTTAAAAAAAGGAAACACAAAAAAATAAAAATAACAAAAATATTATATTTCTTGTAGAGATAAGAAATGAAATATTACGATAGAGTACATTATTACTATTATTCGTATTTTCATTATCGAAACAAAATTAACAAAAAAATCGGTACAATGTTATTTCGAAGGAAATATTATTCCTTTTATTTTTGATAAATTCTACATGTCAAATACGGTTGAAATTAATAGATACATAATCAAATGATAAATAATAATAAATACAAAAAAAGAAAAAATGAATAAATATCGAAGTAGCGAATAAAATATAATCAATAAATATTTGGATTGGAAGTAACAAATAATAGATAATAAAATATTCAATAAATAATGAAAGAATTAGATGTTTGGATTAAGAGTTATGTAAAAGCAATTGTTTATCAACCAAGTAATAAGTGATAGATAATCCAAAACATCGATTTTTAGTAATGTGTTACAAAACTCAAGAATTTACATAAATATACAGGCGCGCACGCGCGCGCGCGTGTGTGTGGATCGTAAATAAACTAAAGAAATTAATTAATAAACTTCTCAATAAAATAAATTATCATTGTTTATATATATATATATATATATATATATATATATATATATAATACGTAACACGAATACACACATACATACACACACACTCAAGCACATATATCAATAATTTTTATATAAATATAAGATGTTTTTATTACCTTATCAATTGATAATGTCGTAGCACAATGTTCTTCATACCCTCACGATAATTTTTAGAATTATTTAATAATGCCTTCACCTTATACGACAATATGGAGAACTGTGCAATTACTTGAACGGACAAATTGACGAACATGCAATCGAATCCTACGTAACCTAATATTACACACGGTATGAATATTACTTGATAAGCACAAATCAAAGTGTAAATCCTGACGTCACTTAAATCGACGATATCGATTGTTTTGTACGGCAACTCATAACCCATGGAATTGTTTTGATTTCCTGAAAAGTAGAAAAAAGAGAAAAAGAAACAAAATATTCTTTTAAGAAGAATAAATTACAAAAGACATAAAAGGTCGAAAACATTCGATTGGCTGGTTGAAGCAAATATTAGAGTATATTCGTATCGAGTTTAATGTCCTATACAATGGTGCACTATATTACTCGTGTAATATTACAGGGCTACCCATAAGTAATCGATTAATTTAACACTAAATCTATAACGCGCGGTCAGATGACCGTTTTTGAAATTTCGTTTAGAATTTCTCGTATACAACGTTACTGCATCGCCATGTAACTTATATTGACTTTTCCTATAATATACATACAACCCATTTTTCAATATTCACAACTTTCTTTATCGTTTACTTTCCGACAAAAATTTATACCATGTCTAGTCTACCACGAGCGGTCATTAGACCATTTGAACGATTCATGTTATTTACGATTATGTTCTTCGGAAAGCGCACCTCTGAAATTGTTTTACGAGTCCACAATGTAATCGTGGATCTATAGTGTAAAACGAACGCGCGATTGGAACAAATGCTTAGCTTTCTTTGTACGACAGTACGGTCTTGCGATCCGAACAGAGAGCATCAAAATTTCACAGAGTGTATAATAGAGATTATTACGCGTTATAAGTTCTAGCTTTAACAAAGAGCGAACAGAGCCAACAATATTTTGTGGTATAATTTACATTTGAATTTTGTTTTATTTACGTTCTCAATGTTTTTGCCGTCGTTCGACTTATATTTTTATATTTTCGTTTTTACCTTTATCATTTGTATATTCATCCCCAAAAACGTCAAGACGTTCGAGGAATATCAATTTATTAGACAAAATAAATAATATCGACGAGGATTTTTCGGTAGATGACCAAGAAGTTTCCGATATTGATAATGATACGGCGGAATATAATTGTGACTTATTGCGATACAGACGAAGATAATATTTTGAATATACGAAGAGGACAAAAAAGAAAGAGATTTATAGTTAGTTCCGAAAGTGAAAATGTAAATAAAACTTTTCTAAATGGAAAGAAATATTTTGTTTACTATCCGATTGGCTAAAATCTCTTTCTATATTAAGATACATATTTTCTTTTTTGAAGCGATCATTTGACCGTTCATGGTAGGATTAGGTATACATGAAATGTCGGTAGGTTTAGTGTTAATGTTAGACACACATTTGGACATAAATTTTTTTCTTTGATTATTTCCTAATCAATTGATTGTTTGCCTTCTGTTCCGTAAACTTTTGAGTACTCATTCGTAAAAATGAGAACGCGGTGATGAAAAATACGATTCGAAATGAACCTGAGAACTACTGTTATTTCGAGACAATTTAATTTTTATAATATATTCCGCAAAATAAACAAAAGCTAATCAACTGACGTGATATCGAACGAATACGGTGACTACGGTAAAACTTCAAAGCAAAGTTGGTTTATTATTCTCTCGAATTGTTTTTTCGTCCGCGGACTCTATCGTTAACATGTTGCAGAATGACGCGTATATCGTCGACCAAAGCGTCGACTGTTATTTCAAAAATTCATTATGCGAATTATGCAATTTGTTGACAATAATCATCGACGGCGTTCGTTTATGGCAAATGAAAATGAAATATATATCGGTGCTGTACAGTCAAACGCAGTATAGTAACTTATTTCGATGTCAGACCTGATTGGAATGTGAGGAATAGCCGGTCGGTTCCGGAGAAGGTCATTGATTGGTATTGTTTATCGTTGCTGTATAGAACTCATTTCTAATCGACGATAACGATTATGTTAAGAAATTACATGATCACCTCGTTTTGATTGGCCAATTACGCTGTACAAATTCTTCCTCGCTTATCCTCTTTCATATTCGACGATCGATGCCGAATACAAATAACTCGACTAGACACCTTTCCGATTTCATAAAGGTGTATTTGTACCGTCGACCAAATGGCCCCAAACGTGTCAGACGTATCTCGTACCGTCGATTATGGTTCGGGCGCAAACAATTCGACAATGATTTAAAACTATCGTTATCGAATTCCCCAGGTCGTCTAATTCGAACATAATCGTGATCCAGTATAAATAACGACCGATCAAATTGTTTTCCACCAACTTTGGCATTTATTGAATTTCGGAACTTACCCACACATATATATATCTATATATATATCAGAAATTTGTTGCATTAATTTGGAGTTGTTGCGTTTTATCCTGATTGAATATGAAATAACGTGCAATGACGTATGTATTCGTTCGAATTGTCGGGAGCTCGAAATTAATTGACTTATTAAAAATAATTAAAACGATTGACGACTATTCCATGCTTGTGCGTGTTCATATGATCACGCGTTTCTGTGTGTGCGTTCGCGTGTGAATACGTCTATAAATTCTATAATAATTGAATGAGTAGATGCACAAGAAAAAAGAAATAAATAAATAAACAAATAAACAATCGTCTGGCTATACATGGTGGCAAAGCACATAAAGGAATTGTTATAAGATATAGAAAATATAATGTCACACGTTAGTAGTAAAGAAAAATTGTGAATTACCAATTTGAATGCCTTCGGCAACTCGAGTCATATAATAAATTATTTCGGCCGCTGCCATTGACGAGGCAATTATAACAATAAAATACGGTGGTAATTTGGTATATTTCACGAAGGTCAATTTTTCCTCTTTAGTTTCGTATTTCTCTGTCAATGAATACTCCTTAAGTTCTACGAACAATTTACGCAATTCTTCTCTGTTCAATCTGGCGATTGTTATTTTCGTAAGTGTCATCATTTGTTCCATATTCTCTGCCACGCTCATCACGACTACGTCCATAGTTTTTGGGGACCATATCAAATTTGCGACTGTTAGAGAAATATGAAGGGTAAGATATGCGAAGAAAAATAGAAATAGCGGAAGATAGTTCTTCAATGGCCAAATTCCCATGAATTTTAAGAGTTTTGAGCTCCAATTGAATGATCTTCGGACGTTGGCAAATCCTTGTTCCTATAACAGAGACAATCGATTTAATAATGCTGGATTGGTTTTAGATTAAGAGTTAAGTTTAGTTGTTTCAGCTAAAAGAGACCACCTAAATATTTCCTTTGTTTTTTTTTTATGATGCGACAATCTTTTATGGCATATTTTCAATGGTTTAAAAAGAGGTATGTTACGTATAGTTTATATATACATATATACATATACATATACATATATATATATATATATATATTTTAGTTAAATATATTAAAATCGACATGTATTTATTTGAAAATATATAATAAATGTTCTTGCTTTTATTGAATATTAAAATATTAGAATTACTTTAATATTCAAGATTAATATCTTAATATGTAAATATTTAATAATAAATAAATAAATAAATAGATAGATAAATATTGCAAAAAGAAAATTATACATACCGATAGTCTTCACATACATACATATATGTAATTATAAATATATGTTATATATTCTATATATGTATATAGTTATTATACTACTTCTATATACTGCTTTATACATTCTATATACTGCTTTACCATCTTATTTCTGTATTCATTATTGTTGTAACGGATATCTAAATAAAGTATTAGTAATTTTCTATTTCGTTATCACGACCCATTTGAAAAAAAAAATTGGATCTGATAAACGTTGTCGGGTAACAAATACGACACTTAATCGCATTTTTTTTCAATTTTTTAAACGATCTTGAAGTCCATGCAAGCTTAACTTCATTTTTTCTAAATACACGCCTGATGTTTCATTTTTTTTTATTTTTTATATTGAAAACTTATTATTCTTAAAAAAAGAAAGAAGTCAAAAGTGGTCGACTTTCAACGAAATATTTTTTTTATCGAAAAGCAAAGTTGACCGTGAGATGCTGCTCAATCTTTCACAAAATAAGAACAATAAATAAAGTAATATTTCAATTTTCGAAATCGGACAACACTTGCTAGAACAAATTTTTTCAAAAATACCGCGTTTCCGAAATAAAGATTTTTTGACGCTTCGTTTAGAACATTGGATATATCAAACCGTTAAAAATTTCATACAACGATTGTTCACCGAATGCGTTGAAAATAATTATTGAACTGCATCGGTTCATATTTTTCACAACATTCACGTGCGTATATTCACAGATAAAAATTTCTTTCCTTCGAAACTTTTATTCGTAAAATCAAATGATTCCTTACGATAAAAAATCAAACGTCAAAGACAGACAACGTGAAGCTACAATAGCGGACTTGAAAAAGAAATGAAAGAAAAAAAAAACCAAGTGAAACGTCACCGAATCGTCCGTGAAGTATACGAACGTAAACGACAAACAAACTAATAATATCCGCACCCTTGAAAATGATATCGCGTGACGACAAGAATATACATAAGAAATAAAGATCGATTCGCAAATGAAAATTCCAATAGAAATTATTTCCATTTTGAGACAAACGTGAAACACTTTCGATCGACGTAAAATAATTTCCGACCACCGCGTAGTAAATCCATGGCACTTGTCGGACGTCGTAAATACGATCACTGTAGATTGGACACGAGATTCGTACCGCGTTTAGAAAAAAGATAAAAAGAAGGAAAAGAAAGAGAAGAGAAAAAAACAAAAAAATATTATAAAGAAACCAAACCGTGCTCTTGTTCTTACTTCGATGCTATCCTTTTCCATTTTATCCCTTCGAAGGTTCGCGAGAGACTGACGGCGAAACGGTCGAACGTCCTCCCTGGTAAACTCCGTTTCATAAGGTGGTCTATATGCGTCCAAGGGTCGTTTGAATAGTTGATCTGAACTCGACGAAAAAAATATCGAGAAAGAACTCGTCCCTAACTCGTACCTCGCGACGAGTTAAATGGTATACCTCGTTACGTACATCGATTAGTATAGGTTGACGATAACGACGGGAGGGGTATAGAAGCGTGTGCATAAAAAATGTGTGCTCTTGTCGTTGCCGTTCACCACGCAGGACATCCCACCGTTGTTTCGCAACCCTTAATGTAAAACTTGCTGTAACTCCATCCCGTATTTTTTTTTTTTTTTTTTTAGTTTTTTTTTTTTTTTTTTTTTTCTTTTTGTAGAAAGACGGCGATCACAGACGCATAGGGAAAAAAAAAGTAACGTCTCACCCGTGCTCGCTATACTCCCCCCTCCCTCCCCCCCTTTCTTTCGCTCTAGACAATAGTACGAAGTTACTCGGCTTATCGGCGATAAAAGAAAAAAATATTACCAACCCTTTCACTCACCACAAACTTTTCGTTCGATCCACCTTCTCCATTCTCGTTCGTTGCTTTCAGTTCTGCGCGATACGACGAACGAAGGACACGGTGGTGGTCACGAATCATTGAATCAATCAATCAATGATGGTTTAAAGGAAAGAAATTTTTTTTTCTTTTTTTTTTTTTTTCCTCTTCGTGGAAGTGATGCATTCGTTAGTAGTCCCCATCGTTGTCCTTTATTTTAGAAGTTTTTCACGTTGACCGGATTTACGAGCACTGTAATTAAGGACGCACTTGATTTCTGACCTCAAAAAAAAAAAAAAAGAGAAACTTTGTTATCCCTTCTTAATTATCGCTCGTTTAGCACGAGATTTGTTTGTTTCAGTTTACTCTTAAAATGCTATCAATTATTTATCAACACGTTGATATCTATACTTCCTGAAATTTTACTTCCGTCATTGACCTAATCAAATTTATTTGATTATAATTTTTCGATATAATTTTTCATTGTCGTCCTAATTAAATATGTATATATATATATATATATATTTGCTAATCGCTTGCGTTTGTAAATTTTGACACCATTTTTTTTTTTTTAACAAATTTTTCGTCTTTTTTTTTCATTAGTATATCATCAAGTGACCTTATTTGTTATATTTCTTACGCTTAATTATTTCTTTTAACAGACATATATGAACGTCCATGCTCTTATGTAATATACTTTTCAGAATAACATAGCCGTATACGTATTTGTTTGAATTTTGTTAATTAATTTTTTTTCATTATTATTATTATTATTATTATTATTATTATTATTATTATTATTATTATTATTATTATTATTATTATTATTATTATTACTATTGTACTGCATGCGATGTGTGTATGTTAATCGATAAAATCAGAAATAATTGGACATAAATTTTGAAAAATCTGAACAAGTTCCTTCATACCCTTACGATAATTTTGAGAATTAATTAATATTGTCTTCACTTTATAGGACAATATGGAGAACTGTGCAATTATTTGAACGGACAAATTGACGAACGTGCAATCGAATCCAACGTGATCTAATATTACACATGGTATGAATATTACTTGATAAAAGCACAAATAAAAGCGTAAATCCTGACGTCACTTAAATCGACGATATCGATTGTTCCGTACGACAACTCATAACCCATGGAATTGTTTTGATTTTCTGAAAAGTAAAAAAAAGGAGAAAAACAAACAAATTGCAAAAGCATAAAAGATCGAAAACATTCGATTGGCTGATTGAAACAAATATTACGGTATATTCGTATCGAGCTTAATGTCCGATACAATGGTGCACCATATCATTCGTGTAATATTACAGGGCTACCCATAAGTGAACGATTAATTTAAAGTTAGAAACACATTTGGATATAATTTCTTTTTTCTTTGATTATTTTCCAATCAATTGTTTATTCGCCGTCCGTTCCGTAAACATTCGAGTACACATTCGTAAAAATGAGAACGCGGTGATGAAAAATACGATTCGAAATGAACCTGAAAACTACTGTTATTTCGAGACAATTTAATTTTTATAATATATTCCGCAAATTTAAACAAATGCTAATCAACTGACGTGACATCGAACGAATACGGTGACTACGGTAAAACTTCAAAGCAAAGTTGGTTTATTATTCTCTCGAATTGTTTTTTCGTCCGCGGACTCTACCGTTAACATGTTGCAGAATGACGCGTATATCGTTGACCAAAGCGTCGACTGTTATTTCAAAAATTCATTATGCGAATTATGCAATTTGTTGACAATAATCATCGACGGCGTTCGTTTATGGCAAATGAAAATGAAATATATACCGGTGCTGTACAGTCAAACGCAGTATAGTAACTTATTTCGATGTCAGACCTGATTTGAATGTGGGGAATAGCCGGTCGGTTCCGGAGAAGGTCATTGATTGGTATAGTTTATCGTTGCTGTATAGAACTCATTTCTAATCGACGATAACGATTATGTTAAAAAATTACATGATCACCTCGTTTTGATTGGCCAATTACGCTGTACAAATTCTTCCTCGCTTATCCTCTTTCATACTCGACGATCGATGCCGAATACAAATAATTCGACTAGACACCTTTCCGATTTCATAAAGGTGTATTTGTACCGTCGACCAAATGGCCCCAAACGTGTCGGACGTATCTCGCACCGTCGATTATGGTTCGGGCGCAAACAATTCGACAATGATTTAAAACTATCGTTATCGAATTCCCCAGGTCGTCTAATTCGAACATAATCGTGATCCAGTATAAATAACGACCGATCAAATTGTTTTCCACCAACTTTGGCATTTATTGAATTTCGGAAGTTACCCACACATATATATATCTATATATATATCAGAAATTTGTTGCATTAATTTGGAGTTGTTGCGTTTTATCCTGATTGAATATGAAATAACGTGCAATGACGTATGTATTCGTTCGAATTGTCGGGAGCTCGAAATTAATTGACTTATTAAAAATAATTAAAACGATTGACGACTATTCCATGCTTGTGCGTGTTCATATGATCACGCGATTCTGTGTGTGCGTTCGCGTGTGAATACGTCTATAAATTCTATAATAATTGAATGAGTAGATGCACAAAAAAAAAGAAATAAATAAATAAACAAATAAACAATCGTCTGGCTATACATGGTGGCAAAGCACATAAAGGAATTGTTATAAGATATAGAAAATATAATGTCACACGTTAGTAGTAAAGAAAAATTGTGAATTACCAATTTGAATGCCTTCGGCAACTCGAGTCATATAATAAATTATTTCGGCTGCTGCCATTGACGAGACAATTATAACAATAAAATACGGTGGTAATTTGAAACGAGTTTATTCACAAACGTCATTGTAGACAAACGTCGATAGTTATTTCAAAAATTCATTATACGAATTATGCAATTTGTTGACGATAATCATCGACGGCGTTCGTTTATGGCAAATGAAAATGAAATATATACCGGTGCTGTACAGTCAAACGCAGTATAGTAACTTATTTCGATGCCAGACCTGATTTAAATCTGAGGAAATGAAAGATTTACATATTGTCACGATCGTAGATTACGTTGACGGTCGTTGCGAGAACAAGTGTGCATAAGTGCAGCGTTGTATAAACAATGTTTACTCATCGCAACGGTTAGGTCTCGTAGGAGAACCCTTTGTTCCATAAACCTCACGTAAATGTCGTTAAGACTCCAATCGAGTTACATCTCTATGAAATTTTGTCTTTTCCTTTCTTTTTATTTTTTTTTTCATTTCTATTATTTATTTATTTATTTTTTTTTCCTATAAATAATGGGTGACCATAGCTGTGGAGAAAGAGAGAGAGAGAGAGAGAGAGAGAGAAAGCAAAAAAGAAGTTATATCTCACCCGAGGGTATAATCAGCTCTATTCGATCGAGCATAGCTCAAAGTTTCTCGGTTTATCGGCTATATGAAAATGTTTTCAACGTCCACCCTATTGCCCTTTAATCGTGGCCCTTCCTATAACCTTCCTTCTGGCTTTCGAGGTTTTCCAAGTAATACGACGAATGCACGAGGACGTCGTTTGTGACTCTATTAAAGGGCGCTGGTTTAGAAACTTTCTTTCTTTTCTTTTTTTTTTTTTTTTTTTTTTTTATTTCACGCGGACAAAAGTATTCGTAAGTATTCTTCGAAGTTGTTCCTTTTAATAGTGAGTCTCGCGTTAGGGGAGCGACGATTATAATACTCGAGGAATTATATCAATTCTGGACAAAGGAGGAAACGTTTTTTTTTTTTTTTTTTTTTTTTTTTTTTTTTTATTCAATTATCAGTTGCTTCGCACAAGATTTCTTTTTCTTTACTTTCGAAATTGTTAGTCACTATAGGCGACCCCATTAATCTTTCATTCTTCCTGAAAACTTTGCTTACTTTATTATTTTCTCAAGCTAATTTTTTCTTTCGCGTCATTCGCTCCATACGAGTTTTTTTTTTTTTTTTTTTTTTTTCTTTGTATATCGTTCATGGTTTTTATTAATCATATCAGTTGCTCCGCACGAGATTTCTTTTCCTTTACTTTCGAAATTATATTCTTTTTTTCTTTTCTTATTTTTTACGCGTCGTTCGCTCTCTACGAGTTTTTTTTATTTTTTTTTTTTTTATTTTTTTTTGTTGTATATCATTAATGGTTTTTATGTAATTATATTTTAAGTAATTATATTTTTTATTAATTATTTCCTTAATTTCTCCATTTGTCGACGTGTAAATCTGGTTGTTTTATTCTCTTTTTTTGTTTGTTTTATTTTCTTCCTTTTTTTTTTTTTTTTGAGTAACTTTCTCTTTCGTTTCTCTAACGATATATTATGTTACGTCGATGGTTATTATTTATCTCGGCTTAATTGATTTGAATTTTATGTGATATAAATATATGGACGTTCGAACATTTCGATCTTCAAATAATCGAAATGTATTGACTCTTAATAAAATTTTGCAGATGGTGAATGGAGCTCTTACGTCCTTCTTACAAAAAGTATGGCGAACGTGATCGTCCGATAATTAATCCCGAGTGTTGACTATTGAAATGCAATCAATATCTCTATAATAATTTTAAACATATATAGCTGGCACTAAAATATAGATTGCAGTGTTTAGATAAATATGGACGATGTTTAAATATTATCTATGGTCGATCAGAAAGTTCGTACGGTTTTCGTGTAAGTTAAAAAAGAAAAGAACGTTTACGTCAATATCAATTTTGTCGTCGCACGAATACGTGATTTATTAAAAAAACGATAATAACAAAATAAAAATACCAATTGCGCTGAATTGTGTATTTAGTTTTGAATAAATGAATGAATCATACTTGGATATTCTTATGAATAATAATAGTAATAATTATTTTTATTTGAACGGACACATATCCGCGCCGTGCTCTTATGTAAAATACTTTGTAGAATTACATTGCTACGTACGTATTTAATTCAGTTTTTCTAACAAAGTTTTTTTTTTACCATTATTATCGTCGTTACTTTGTCGCGTAAACGTATGAAAGCCAATAAAATCGAAAATAATTGGACGAAAATTTTGAGAAAAAAAAAGAAGAGTCAACTGGTGTACCTGACACAGTTCTCTTACATTCGAAATCAATTTTGCTCATTACGAAAGAAACTGAAAGTTTTTCTCGATCGTATTAAAGTTGTATTTGTATATTCCAATAAGCTATTACAAGTCAATGATGTACAAATAAACCGTTTGTCTTCCTTCCAAGGAAGATGAATTAAGAAAAAAAAATAAATAAGTAAATAAAATAAAATATAATAAAATAAAATAAAATAAAATAAAATAAAATAAAATAAAATAAAATAAAATAAAATAAAATAAAATAAAATAAAATAAATAAAATAAAATAAAATAAAATAAAATAAAATAAAATAATTTGTTACTACATAATCCATTTCATTTCTGTCTTTTTCATAAGAACGTTCGCATAACCGATAAATATCCCATCGACGTTTTCATGATCTGCAAATATTAAGAGAAAAATGATGATAATAATAATAATAATAATAATAATAATAATAATAAAACAACGATCGTATCGTTACTCTTAAGAACGTAATTTAGAAAAATATAAAATATATTATTCGAATTACATACTTACGTCCGTGAAGATGGCCAATGATAAAACGGCAAATTTACCAGACGTTAAGTATTGCGGTTTCTTCGTTCGTATCATACAAATGAGAAAAAATTTCCCGTCTAACGCCGGTAAATTATACCAGTCGTAATTATAAATGGCATTACCAAAATTAGTACTCTAATCGAATAAAACTTATGGAATTAAGCGGGCAATTGATTTTTCAATTGTGCGAGATATTATTAACGTTTTATATTACTTCCTGAATGAAACATTCGCCGATGAAACAGTAAATGAAGAGTGTACTCGTCACGGAAAACATGTAAACAACGAACAGGAACGACGTTACATTATCATTCGTTTCTGGACTCTGAAAGTGAGAAAAAAGAATATTATCAATTTGGCGCTACCGTATAACTTAACGAAGTACGTGACATTTTCTCGATAAAAAAAAAAAAAGAAAAAAGAAATCAATTCGTTTTCTACATTTTCCGAATGCGGATAGTCATGAAGGATATTGAAAAAAAAAAAAACAAATGGCGGAGTTATAGTGGTGATAATAACAATGTAACCTGTCTCGTCCGATGCTCTCTAATCGAACGACAGTATCATTTCCAGAACATTTCATTCTCGTTCTCAATCGTCCTTACATTTTATCGCAATACCGCAAGACTATTATATGCACGCGTACACATACGGTTTACGAGTACGAGAGAAAATGCCGATAACAATTGCCGTGTACGGAAAACGTAAAGCGGAGTATAAAAACTTATCCGCAATGAAGCGACAAAGGATCCGTCGGTAAATTAGAAGCAGACGCAACGACAACGCATTGGATGATCACGTTTTTTGTTCTCGTAGCAGTAACATCGAAAGCTTTGAAATTTATGTCAAAAATTTCGTAGGAACTACTGGACTAAGAGATTTAACAAATTTTTGACATTATCGGCACCACGTTTAAGACTATCCGTATTCGACTCGATTATATTTGCGAAATGCTTCCGTTTTTTTCTTTTTTTGAAGCAAAAAGAAAGGATGATTTTTTCCCAAGAAGCGGTACAAGATAAATGTAAATGTCCGCCGTTTCGCATAAACGCATAATTTCAATAATTCGGCTCGATAAGAACTTATTTTACTTCTAAATTAGAAGAATTACTTAAGAATTAATCATTTCCTTTTATTTTAAGAATTGGTTATGGAAATTATCGCGAGTGAAAAATTTCTTAATATATCTGTTCACATGTCCCCTTCTCCGCCATTTTTCTGTAGTTTTTTTAATGCAAATTAACAAGTAAATCTTAAAAGTAAGTCCTGTCACACACAGTTAAATTTGTTGTAATAATTCATGCGGATTTGTTTGAAAAATAAAGTAAGGAATATAGTAAAATAATGTTTGACTTTTCTTTTCACGGAATTATGTACGTCCTTGAAATGATTCAAAAAAAGAAAAAGACTATTATTTTCTATTATGCGTACCGTCATTAGGAAGTAACCGGAGATACAGATATGAATAGTTGTACCCAATAGTTGCTGCATGATCACGAAATTAAAATTATCTTCCAATCCTTCCGAAAATCTGAAATATTTGAAGTATATGTTAGAAATGAAATATTCTTCTTTCAATTATATATATATATATATATATATATATATATATTATATTTATATATAAAGTAAATAATTAATTAAAAAATAAATATAAAAATAAATAAATAAAATAAAATAATTTATATATAAATTTTATATTTTATATATATATATATATATATATATATATATATATATATATATATATATAAAGTAAATGATTAAATTTATACTTCTGTTATTCACATGACAATTTTAATTTATTTATTTTTCGTATATTCTACAACACGTGTAGCCAGTTGAAATTAATAAATACATAATCAGATAATAAATAAAAAATAACGAATATATGTAGAAGTGACAAATAAAATTTGATTAATACATAATTAGAAAGGAAATAAATAATAACGAGTAAAAAAATATTATATAAATGAAATGCAAAAGGAATGGTTGAATCAATATACCCGTAAAAGTATTAGTTTATAAACCAAATAATAAGTAATTGCTAAACGAATAAGTACGTCTTTAATAATGCGTTATAAAACGCAATGAATTCCATACATATACACGTGTTTTTGTTCGTGTGTGTATTTGTAAATAAACAAAAGAAATTAATCAGAAAATCTCTAAATAAAACAATTTTTCATTGTTTATATAATATATATAGATAAGTGTATATATGCATACTATACGAACGCACAAACACAAATATACATATATCAATTAAATTCATATGATTATATAATACTTTACCTGATCAATCGATAATGTCGTAATACAAGTCTTTTCATACCCTCATGATAATTTTTAGGATTATTTAATACTGCCTTCACTTTGTACGACAATATGGAAAACTGTGCAATTACTTGTATGGACAAATTGACGAACATGCAATCGAATCCTACGTAACCTAATACGACAGAAGGTATGAATAATATTTGATAGACACAAATCAATGCGTAAATCCTGGCGTCAGTTAAATCGGTGAGTTGTAAAGTTTTGTACGGCAACTGATAACCCATTGAATTGTTTTCCTTTGCTGAAAAGTAGAAAAAGAGACGAAAAATTTTTTTTTAAGAAAAAAAATTTACGAAAACATAAAAGAACAAAAACATTAGATTGGCTGATTTAAAGCAAATATTCCGATATTTCGTATCGAGTTAACGATCGATACGATGGTATCGATATTAACCGTGAAGTATTACAAGGTATCCATAAATAATCGATTAATTTAAATTTAGGCACACGCATTTGGATATAATTTTTTTTTTATTATTATTATTATTTTCTAATCAATCGTGCGTTTGTCATCTGTTCTGTAAACTTTCGAGAAATCTTACATAAAAATGAGAAATGGTGATGAAAAATATGATTCGAAGTGATCCTGAAAACAATTGACATTTCGAGACATTTTATTTTTCATGAAATATTCCACAGATGTAAGCAAATGATAATTCAACGACGTAATAACGAATGATTACGGTGAATTCGGTTAAACTTCCAAGCAAAGTTGGTTTATTGATACATTAGGCTTGTTTTCGACCCACGGACTCTGCCATTAGCATGTTGCGGTAGGACGCGTGTATTGTTGACAAGTGCCGGCGGTTTTTTCAAAAATTCATCACGCAACAGTTCCAATTGTTGGCAATAATTGCCAACGACGATTGGTTATGGCAACCCAATAGATATACGCCGATGCGGTACCTTCGAGGTCAGGATAGCATCTCTTTCAACGTCAGATGTCGGTACAACCGGTTGGTTCGGTGAAAGTCATTGATTGGTATAGTTTCATGTGACTGTATAGGTCTCATTACTCATCGAAGTTATCGATTATGCCAATAAATCGATCATCTCGTTGACTGGCCAATAACGACGTGTAATTTCTTCCTCGCTTTTCCTCGTTTCATATTCGACAATTGATGCGGAATGCGAATACCTTGACAAGATACCTTTCGCGAAGACGTCTTTGCACTGTCGTCCAGACACCCCCAAAGTGTCAGCCGTATCTCGCACTGTCAATCTCGTATCCCCTCGAGCAATTCGATGATAATTTCACAATATCATCATTGAATCCTGCAGATCGTCTACATCAAACATCATCGTATCGACACTAAACGATGACCGATCAAATTGTACGAACCAACGTTGGCACTTATCGACTCTCGTAACTTATCCTTAGATAATCACTAATTTGTAGTTGCTTTAAAATTTCTAGTCGTTGCGTCAAATCCCGATCGAAAATGAAGCAACATGCAATGACGTATGTATTCTATCGAACGTTTCGAGCACTGAATTAATTTACTTGTGAAAAATATTAAAAATGATTGGCCACAATTGCGTGATCGTAAGTGTGTGTACGAGTATGTGTTCCCGTGTGTAGGTACATTTGATAATTCAATAATAAATAAATAAATAAATAAATAAATGATTCAAAAAAAAAGAGAAAATCGTCTGATTACAAACGCTGGAAAATCTATGAAGGAATTAATATAAAAGACTTAAATTATAATGTCAAAAAAAATATATATATATATATATATAAACAAAAAAAAATTATAAATTACCAAATTGAATTCCATTGGCAAGTCGAGTCATATAATACAATGTATCGGATAGTGTCATTGAACAGGCCGTTATTATAATAAAACGTGGGGGTAATTTAGTATACTTTAGGAACATCATTTTCTCCTCTTTGGTTTCGTATTTTTCAGTTAATGAATAATCCTTTATCTCCGTGTATAATTTACGCAATGCCTCTCTGTTCATTCTAGCGATTGTTATTTTCGTAAGTGTCATCGTTATGAGCATGTTCTCTGCTATGTTCGGTACAACGTTCTCCATTGTTTTTGGAGCGAAAAACAAATGTGCGTGTGTTAGAAGAGAATGAAGGGAAAGATATGTGAAGAAGAAGAGAAATAGAGGAAGGTAGTTCTTCAATGGCCAAACACCCATGCATTTTAAAAGTTTTGCGCTCCATCTGAACGATCTATGAACGTTAGCAATTCCTATTTCCTGTAATAAAAAAATCCAGTTGTTTAATTTGTTAAATGTTTCTAAATACATTTCATTTCCATTTATATATAATATATATATATATATATATATATATATATATATATATATTATATCAATAATAAATATAAATTCAATTAATATAAAATATTAATATAAATAAATATTAATATAAATATAAATTCAATTTCGAAATATTAATATATTGTAATATTTTTATATCTTGTAATATATAATTATATATACACGTGTAACGTATTTGTTTATAATTATTATAATGTTATATGTGTTTATACAAATTATTGTAATAGATATACGTATATTATATCGTATACCGATATTAATTTAGGATAAATTCAACGTGACCGTATCTCCCCTCAATTTTCCGATTATAATTATATCAATCGAAAAAAGAAAAAGAAAATAACGTATACGTATATATATATATATATATATATATTTTGTTATTAAATATATTTAAATATATATGTATTTAATTAGGAATTGGTAATCGATATTTTTAACAAATATATAAATATTAGAATTTTTAAAATATTCGTTACGTTCTTTAATATTTAAATATTTAATAATAGTATTTATATATTATGTAAAGATAGTTATTTATATTGATAGTATACATATGTATATACTATTCTATTATCGTATTTATGCATTCTTACCCATTATAATCGGGGTCTAAATAAAGTGTTATTAATTTTTTATTTCGTTAACGCGACGTATTTCAGAAAAAATAGTTTAAATAAAGGTTTGTCCGACAATGAAGAAGATATATTGTAGTATATTATTTTCCTATTTGTTAAAATCTCTTAAAGTCTATTAAAGTTTAACATAAATTTTTTCTAAACACGCGGCAAAATTTTTTATGATGGAAACTTATTATTCGTTAAAAAAAAAATAAACAAGAAAAATCCAATAAATTCTCTAGGAAACAATTTTTTTATCGAAAAAAAAAACAAAATTGACCTTAAAATAGCGTTAAAACTTTCCAATAAATCAAAAACAACAAATGCCATAATATTTCCTCTGTTGTGATCAGATAACACTTGTTAGAACAACTTTTTTCAAAAATGTCGCATTTCCTAGATAAAGATTTCAACGCTTTGTTTTGAACACCCCGATATATTGTCCGTTGAAAATTGTCCTACGACGATTTTTCACAGCACGAAATAAATATAATTATTAAATCTCAACGTATCAAATTATTCATTATAGTCACGTGTGTACATTCATGAAAACATATATTTCGTTTAAAACTTATTCGTAAAATCGAATAATTCTTTACGATCAAAAATCAAACGTCAAACGCAGACAGCATGTTGTTATAATTATAGACATAAAAGATAAAAAAAAAAGAAAACCAAGCGAAACGTCAAAGAATTGTCCGCGAAGTATAAGAACGTAAAGAATAAACTAACTAATAATGTTTGCTCGCTTAAAAATGATATTGCATGACGACAAAAAAATATATACATATACATTTAAGAAATAAATATTAATTCGCGAATGAAATATCGCAAAAATGATTTCCAATCGCAACAAACGTCGAACGCATTGATCGATGGAATAAAATTTTCGACCACTACGCAGGATATCCGCGGGCACTTATCGAGCGTCTTACATACGATCACTGTACATTCGACACGAGACTCGTTCAACCGTTTGAAAAGAAAAAAAAAAAAGAGAAAAAAGCAAAAAATAAAGAAACAACCAAACTCTGCTGTCGATCTTACTTCTATGCTATCCTTTTCCATTTTATCCCTTCGAAGGTTCGCGAGAGACTGACGGCGAAACGGTCGAACGTCCTTCCAGGTAAACTCCGCTCGAAGAGGTGGTGCATATGCGTCCAAGGGTTGCTTGAATAGTTAATCCGAAGTCGACGTAAAAAATATTGAGAAACAACTCGTCCCTAACCCTTTCTCTAGCAAGGAATTAAACGGTTACTTCGTGACGATGATCGATCACGTTGGGTTGATGGTAGCAGCGGCGTTGAAGGGTATAGGAGCTTGCATAAAAAATGTACTCCCCCATCGCTTCGGTTCAACTCGTATAACATCCCATCGTTTCACAACCCTCGTGCAAAAAGTTGCCATAACTCCTATCCATTTACCTCTCATTGAAATTATTCCTTTTTTTCTTTTTTTCTTCTCTCTCTCTCTCTCTCTCTCTCTCTCTCTCTCTCTCTCTCTCTCTCTCTCTCTCTATTGTTTTCAGGAAAGAGGACGATCATAGTTATAGAGATAAAATGTAATATCTCGCTCCATGGTATAGTCACCTTTCTTCGCTTGGCCATAGCTCGAAACTTTTTCAGTTTTTCTCCAACATAAAAACGTTTCCATCCTCACCACCACTTTTCGTTCGATCTTCCTTCCGTTTTCACCTTGCTTCTGCAGTTTTGTGTGATATACCAGGAATGAAAGACATCGTTAGTGCCTGAATTAAATACGGTGGCGGTTTAGAAGGAAAACAATTTCTTTTTCTTTTCATGGAAACGAAAACTATTCGTAAGTACTCCCTGGAATGAAATGTCTTTACAGTTGCTCTATGTTAAACTGGGTTTTCACGTTATAGTAGCGACGAGTACTATACTCGTGGACGTACTTGGCTTATGGACGAAAATGTAAACTTTCAATTTTTTTTTCCCCCTAATAATTTGTCCTTTCACGCGAGGTTTCCCTTTCTTCGTTTTTGAAATTATTCTTCTTCATTGGCACCCCATAGATCTTCGCCCGCTTCTCGCGAAACTTTACTTACACTACTTTCTCGCGCTAATTATCTTTTTTTTTTTTTTGTTTCGTACGTATCACTTGCATTCCATGAGCGTTGCCTTTTCTTTTTTTTTTTTTTTTTTTACAAACCTTCATCTCTTTCTTCCGTTTATCTCAATAATTGTTTATATTTATTATATTTTCTATGCAATCTATGATTTCCTCGTTCATCGTCATAGAAATGATTTTTTTTTTAATACATTTTTCCGAGTAACATTCGTTTATAATTTTTCTTTTTCATCATTGTAACGAAATATTATGATTCTTTGATTGTTTTTATCCACTGGTTTACTGAATTTGTATTTTCGTGTAAAATATTATATGGACGATTGCACGGTATGATTGTTGAAATAATTAAAATATAATCAACTCTATTAATTCGTTGATAGCGAATGCAGAATTTATCGCACTTACAAAACAGTTTGGCGAACGTGATCGTCCGATAATTAATCTCGAATATTGACTGTCGAAATTTGATTAATATCTCTATAATAATTTTAAACATATATACCTGGTATTAAAATATAGATTGCAGTGTCCAGAAAAATATAGACGATGTTTACATAATATCTGTGGTCGATCAGAAAGTTCGTACGGTTTTCGTGTAAGTTAAAACAGAAAAGAACGTTTTCGTCAATATCAATTTTCTCATCGCACGTATACGTGATTTATTAAAAAAACGATAATAACAAAATAAAAATACCAATTGCGCTGAATTGTGTATTTAGTTTTGAAGAAATGAATGAATCATACTTGGGTATTCTTATGAATAATAATAGTAATAATTATTTTTCTTTGAACGGACACATATCCGCGCCATGCTCTTATTTAAAATAATATTTAGAATTACATTTGCTACGTACGTATTTAATTCAATTTTTTTAACAAAGTATGTTTTTTTTACTATTATTATTATTATTATTATTATTATCATTATTATTACTTTATCACGTATGCGTAAGGAAATCAATAAGATCGGAAATAATTAACCGTTTATTTAACACTAAACCTACCACGCGCGGTCAAATGACCGTTTTTGAAATTTCGTTTAGAATTTCTTGTATAAAACGTTACTGTATCGTCATGTAACTTATATTGACTTTTCCTATAATATACATAAAACCCATTTTTCAATATTCACAACTTTCTTTATCGTTTACTTTCCGACAAAAATTTATACCATGTCTAGTCTACCACGAGCGGTCATTTGACCATTTGAACGATTCATGTTATTTACGATTATGTTCTTCGGAAAGCGCACCTCTGAAATTGTTTTACGAGTCCACAATGTAATCGTGGATCTACAGTGTAAAACGAACGCGCGATTGGAACAAATGCTTAGCTTTCTTTGTACGACAGTACGGTCTTGCGATCCGAACAGAGAGCATCAAAATTTCACGGATTGTATAATAGAGATTATTACGCGTTATAAGTTCTAGTATCAACAAAGAGCGAACAGAGCCAACAATATTTTGTGGTATAATTTACATTTGAATTTTTTTTTATTTACGTTCTCAATGTTTTTGCCGTCGTTCGACTTATATTTTTATATTTTCCTTTTTACCTTTATCATTTGTATATTCATCCCCAAAAACGTCAAGACGTTCGAGGAATATGAATTTATTAAACGAAATAAATAATATCGACGAGGATTGTTCGGTAGTTGACCAAGAAGTTTCCGATATTTATAATGATACGGCGGAAAATAATTGTGACTTATTGCGATACAGACGAAGATAATATTTTGAATATACGAAGAGGACAAAAAAGAAAGAGATTTATAGTTAGTTCCGAAAGTGAAAATGTAAATAAAACTTTTCTAAATGGAAACAAAAATATTTTGTTTACTATCCGATTGGCTAAAATCTCTTTCTATATTAAGATACATATATTTTTTTTTTTTGGAAGCGATCATTTGACCGTTCATGGTAGGATTAGGTATACATGAAATGTCGGTAGGTTTAGTGTTAAAAAAAAAGAAAAAAATAAAAGGGACGAATGGTGTATCCGACACAATTCTCTTACATTCGAAATCGATTTTAATCGATGTTGAAAGAAACTGAAAGTTTTCCTCGATCGTCTCAAAATTCTATTTATATATTCTATAACGTTAGTACAAGTCAACAATGTATAAACAAACCGCTTGTCTTCCTTCGAAGGAAGATGAGTTAAGAAAAAAAATAAAAAAAAAAGGATTCTGTTACTACGTAATACGTTTCACTTTGGTCATTTTACAAAAACGTTCTCAATACCGACAAATATCCCATCGAAGTTTTGACGATCTGCAATTATTAAGAGAAAAATGATGATGATAATGATGATTAAATACAAATTGTATTTGTTACACCGATGAACATAATTTCAAAAAAAAAAAAAAGAGAAATAATTATTCGAAGTATATACTTACGTCCGTGAAAACGGTCAAGGACAGGATGGCAAATTTGCCAGATGTTAAGAACTGCGGCTTTTTCGTTCGTATCATACAAATAAGAAAAAATTTCGAATCCGTTACCGGTAAGTTATACCAGTCGTAATTGTAAATGGCATTACCGAAATTGGTACTCTAATCGAATAAAACGTACAGAATTAAGGAGGCAATTGATATTCCAATTGTACGAGAAATTATTAACGTTTTATATACTTCCTGAATGAAACATTCGCCGATGAAACAGTAAATGAAGAGCGTAGTTATTACGGAAAAGATGTAAATGACGAACAAGAACGACGTTAAATTATCCTTCGTTTCTTGACCCTAAAAATGAGAAAAAAGAATATTATCGATTTGGCTATCGCTATCATATAACTTAACGACGTACGTGACATTTTCTCGATAAAAAAAAAAAAAGAAAAAAGAAATCAATTCGTTTTCTACATTTTCCGAATGCGGATAGTCATGAAGGATATTGAAAAAAAAAAAAAAACAAATGGCGGAGTTATAGTGGTGATAATAACAATGTAACCTGTCTCGTCCGATGCTCTCTAATCGAACGACAGTATCATTTCCAGAACATTTCATTCTCGTTCTCAATCGTCCTTTCATTTTATCGCAATACCGCAAGACTATTATATGCACGCGTACACATACGGTTTACGAGTACGAGAGAAAATGCCGATAACAATTGCCGTGTACGGAAAACGTAAAGCGGAGTATAAAAACTTATCCGCAATGAAGCGACAAGGGATCCGTCGGTAAATTAGAAGTAGACGCAACGACAACGCATTGGATGATCACGTTTTTTGTTCTCGTAGCAGTAACATCGAAAGCTTTGAAATTTATGTCAAAAATTTCGTAGGAACTACTGGACTAAGAGATTTAACAAATTTTTGACATTATCGGCACCACGTTTAAGACTATCCGTATTCGACTCGATTATATTTGCGAAATGCTTCCGTTTTTTTCTTTTTTTTGAAGCAAAAAGAAAGGATGATTTTTTCCCAAGAAGCTGTACAAGATAAATGTAAATGTCCGCCGTTTCGCATAAACGCATAATTTCAATAATTCGGCTCGATAAGAACTTATTTTACTTCTAAATTAGAAGAATTACTTAAGAATTAATCATTTCCTTTTATTTCAAGAATTGGTTATGGATATTATCGCGAGTGAAAGATTTCTTAATATATCTGTTCACATGTCCCTTTCTACGCCATTTTTCTGTAGTTTTCTTAATGCAAATTAACAAGTAAATCTTAAAAGTAAGTCCTGTCACACACAGTTAAATTTGTTGTAATAATTCATGCGGATTTGTATCAAAAAGAAAGTAAGTAATATAGTAAAATAATGTTTGATTTGTCTAGTCACGGAATTATGTACGTTTTTGAAATGATTCAAAAAAGAAAAAGACTATTATTTTCTATAATGCGTACCGTCATTAGGAAGTAACCGGAGATACAGAGATGAATGGTGGTACCCATCAGTTGTTGCAGGATCACGAAATTAAAGTTATCTTCCAATTTTTCCGATAATCTAAAATAATTCAAGTAAACGTTAAAAATTAAATATTATGATTACTTTCACTATTATTGTTTGTATTTCGATTATTAAAAAAAAAGGAAACAGAATATTATATCTATATCATGTTATTAGCAAGACAATTTTAATTTATTTATTTTTCATCTATTCTACGTCACCTAGCTCGTTGAAATTAACAAATATGTAAACAAATAATAAAAATATAAAATAATGAATGTATTTAGAAGGAACCAATAAAGTATAACCAATAAACAATATAATAAGAAATAAAAGATAACAAATAGAGAAATAGTAAGTAAATAAATAAAATGCGTTACAAAACTAAATAATATACATGCATTTATATATACACGTGTGTTCTATGTGTACATATACATATATATATATATATATATACAAGGGGAAGCGTGTGTTCGTCTATTCGGAAATAAATTAAAGATATTGATTTATTAATTTCGAAATAAAAAATTTATTATAGTTTATATATATATATATATATATATATATATATATATATATATGTATGTATGTATGTATGTATGTATGTATGTATATATGTATGTATACACGAGAGCGCGCGTACACACACACGCAAATACTAATTAATTACATATTATTATATAACCTTTACCTTATCAATCGATAATGTCGTAAAACAAGTTCCCTCATACCATCCTGATGATTTTTCGAATTATTTATTACTGTCTTCACCTTATAGGACAATATGGCGAACTGTGCGATTACTTGAATGGACAAATTGACGAACATGCAATCGAATCCTACGTAACCTAATACGACACAAGGTACGAATAATATTTGATAAGCACAAAGCAAAGCGTAAATCCTTCTGTCCCTTAACTCGATCAGTTGTAACGTTTTGTACGGCAACACATAACCCATGGAATTATTTTGCCTTGCTGAAAAGTAGAAAAAAGAGAGAAAGAAACAAAATATTTCGTTTCCAGTAAAAAGAATTACGAAAAGATACGTTAACAAAAATATTAGATTAAGATGACTAAAGCAAATATTCCGATATATTCGTATCGAGTTAACGATCGATACGATGGTACACCATATTAACCGTGAAGTATTACATGGTATCCATAAATAATCGATTAATTTAAATTTAGGCACACGCATTTGGATATAATTTTTTTTTTTTTTTTTATTATTATTTTCTAATCAATCGTGCGTTTGTCATCTGTTCTGTAAACTTTCGAGAAATCTTACATAAAAATGAGAAATGGTGATGAAAAATATGATTCGAAGTGATCCTGAAAACAATTGACATTTCGAGACATTTTATTTTTCATGAAATATTCCACAGATGTAAGCAAATGATAATTCAACGACGTAATAACGAATGATTACGGTGAGTTCGGTTAAACTTCCAAGCAAAGTTGGTTTATTGTTACATTTGGCTTGTTTTCGACCCACGGACTCTGCCATTAGCATGTTGCGGTAGGACGCGTGTATTGTTGACAAGTGCCTGCGGTTTTTTCAAAAATTCATCACGCAACAGTTCCAATTGTTGGCAATAATTGCCAACGACGATTGGTTATGGCAACCCAATAGATATACGCCGATGCGGTACCTTCGAGGTCAGGATAGCATCTCTTTCAACGTCAGACGTCGGTACAACCGGTTGGTTCGGTGAAAGTCATTGATTGGTATAGTTTCATGTGACTGTATAGGTCTCATTACTCATCGAAGTTATCGATTATGCCAATAAATCGATCATCTCGTTGACTGGCCAATAACGACGTGTAATTTCTTCCTCGCTTTTCCTCGTTTCATATTCGACAATTGATGCGGAATGCGAATACCTTGACAAGATACCTTTCGCGAAGACGTCTTTGCACTGTCGTCCAGAAACCCCCAAAGTGTCAGCCGTATCTCGCACTGTCAATCTCGTATCCCCTCGAGCAATTCGATGATAATTTCACAATATCATCATTGAATCCTGCAGATCGTCTATATCAAACATCATCGTATCGACACTAAACGATGATCGATCAAATTGTACGAACCAACGTTGGCACTTATCGACTCTCGTAACTTATCCTTAGATAATCACTAATTTGTAGTTGCTTTAAAATTTCTAGTCGTTGCGTCAAATCCCGATCGAAAATGAAGCAACATGCAATGACGTATGTATTCTATCGAACGTTTCGAGCACTGAATTAATTTACTTGTGAAAAACATTAAAAATGATTGGCCACAATTGCGTGATCGTAAGCGTGTGTATGAGTATGTGTCTCTGTGTATGTACATGTGATAATTCAATAATAAATAAATAAAGAAATAAATAAAGAAATGAATCAAAAAGAAAAACAATTCGTTGGATTACGCACGGTGACATATCTATAAAGGAATTAATATAAAATATTTATAATATAATGTCATATATGGTAAAAAAAGAAAGAACTATGTTATACAAATTACCAATTTCAAGTGCATCGGCAAGTTGAGTCCAATAATACAATACTTCGACCGTTGTCATCGAGGAGGCAATTATTATAATAAAAAATGGGGGTAATTTGGTATAATTCACGAATGTCAATTTCTCATCTTTGGTTTCGTATTTTTCAGTGAGCGAAAAATCCTTGATTTCGGTGAATAATTTACGCAATTCCTCCCTATTAACTCTGGCGATTGTTATTTTCGTAAGTGTCATCGTTAGGAGCATATTCTCAGCTATGTTTGATACCACGTTCTCCACAGTTTTTGGTGACAAACATAATTGAGCGAGTGTTAGCGAACAATGAAGGGAAAGATATGCGAAGAAGAAGAGAAATAACGGAAGGTAGTTCTTCAATGGCCAAACGCCCATGCATTTTAAAAGTTTTGCGCTCCATCTGAACGATTTATGAACGTTAGCAATTCCTATTTCCTGTAATAAAATAATCCAGTTGGTTAATTTGCTCAATTGATTCTGACATTAATTATATTATAATGCATCTAAATACATTTTATTTCAATTGATGCAATTATATATATATATATATATATATATATATATATATATATATATACATATGTTTTTATATATTGTAATCTATAATATTATAAATAAACATATATGTACATATATGTTTATATACTTATTTATATTCTGTAATTATATATTTTTAAGTATACATGTATTTAATTAGAAAAATATGATTAGTTTCTTTTCTGCTGTTAAATATTTAAATATTTCAAAAACAAAGTTATTGATATTACTTTTATTATATTATATTATATTATATTAATATTGATATTAATAACTAATTAAATTAATAAGTTATTGATATTGATTATAATAGTTATTGATATATATATATATATATAAATATATATATACACTGCTTTATTAATTTATGTATGCGTAATTTTCCAATATAACGGGTGTTTACTAATTTTTAGATTTTAACGGGCTTTACTAATCTTTTATTTCATTAACGCGACGTATTTCAGAAAAAATAGTTTAAATAAAGGTTTGTCCGACAATGAAGAAGATATATTCTAACATATTTTCTTCCTATTTTTTAAAATCTCTTAAAGTCTATTAAAGTTTAATATAAATTTTTTCTAAACACGCGGCAAAATTTTTTATGATGGAAACTTATTATTCGTTAAAAAAAAAATAAACAAGAAAAATCCAATAAATTCTCTAGGAAACAATTTTTTTATCGAAAAAAAAAAACAAAATTGACCTTAAAATAGCGTTAAAACTTTCCAATAAATCAAAAACAACAAATGCCATAATATTTCCTCTGTTGTGATCAGATAACACTTGTTAGAACAACTTTTTTCAAAAATGTCGCATTTTCGAGATAAAGATTTCAACGCTTTGTTTTGAACACCCCGATATATTGTCCGTTGAAAATTGTCCTACGACGATTTTTCACAGCACGAAATAAATATAATTATTAAATCTCAACGTATCAAATTATTCATTATAGTCGCGTGTGTACATTCATGAAAACATATATTTCGTTTAAAACTTATTCGTAAAATCGAATAATTCTTTACGATCAATAATCAAACGTCAAACGCAGACAGCATGTTGTTATAATTATAGACATAAAAGAAAAAAAAAAAAGAAAACCAAGCGAAACGTCAAAGAATTGTCCGCGAAGTATAAGAACGTAAAGAATAAACTAACTAATAATGTCTGCTCGCTTAAAGATGATATTGCATGACGACAAAAAAATATATACATATACATATAAGAAATAAATATTAATTCGCGAATGAAATATCGCAAAAATGATTTCCAATCGTAACAAACGTCGAACACATTGATCGATGGAATAAAATTTTCGACCACTACGCAGGATATCCGCGGGCACTTATCGGGCGTCTTACATACGATCACTGTACATTCGACACGAGACTCGTTCAACCGTTTGAAAAGAAAAAAAAAAGAGAGAAAAAAGCAAAAAATAAAAAAACAACCAAACTCTGCTGTCGATCTTACTTCTATGCTATCCTTTTCCATTTTATCCCTTCGAAGGTTCGCGAGAGACTGACGGCGAAACGGTCGAACGTCCTCCCTGGTAAACTCCGCTCGAAGACGTGGTGCATATGCGTCCAAGGGTTGCTTGAATAGTTAATCCGAAGTCGACGTAAAAAATATTGAGAAACAACTCGTCCCTAACCCTTTTTCTAGCAAGGAATTAAACGGTTACTTCGTGACGATGATCGATCACGTTGGGTTGATGGTAGCAGCGGCGTTGAAGGGTATAGGAGCTTGCATAAAAAATGTACTCCCCCATCGCTTCGGTTCAACTCGTATAACATCCCGCCGTTTCACAACCCTCGTGCAAAAAGTTGCCATAACTCCAATCCATTTAACCTCTCGTAGAAAATTTTTCCTTCTTTTTTTTTTTCTTTCTTTTTCAGGAGAGAGAGAGAGAGAGAGAGCGATTATAGTTATACAGACAAAAAATAACATCTCACTCGAAGGTATACTCACCCCAATTCTTCGCATGTACGTATAGTTCGAAGTCTCTTAGTATTCCTCCAATTGAATATACGTATCAACCCAATCCTTCGCTTTCAACCATCACTTTTCGTTCGATCGTCCTTCGGTTCATCTCTTTCTTGCTTTCAGTTTCGCGTGACACGTCCAACGAAAGACTTCGAATGTGCCTGGATTAATATGGTGGTGGTTTTAAAGGCAAGGAAAATTTTTTTTCTTTCTGCGGTAACAAGCATTCGTAATTACTCGATGGAAGTTTATGTCTTTACCCTTGCTCCTCGTTATAGTGGGTTACACATTAGGGGAAGTGACGAGTACTGTATTTAAGGAAGCACTTGATTCCTAAACAAAAAAGTAAGCTTCTTTTTTTTTTCTTAATTAGAAGTTGCTTTACACAAGAATTCTTTTTCATTTATTTTCTCGACTATTATCATTTATTGTCTCCGAATGAATAATCTCTGTTTAATTTTTTTGTTTACTTATCACTTTCGTTCTATGATTTCGTTCTTTGACTTTGTTCGATAAAATATTTTTCTTTCTTTCTTTTTTTTTCTTTTTTCTTCTCTTCGTATATCATTAATGGTCTTTATTAATTACATTTGTTATTAATTATTTCCTTAATTTCCCCATTTGTCGACGTGTAAATCTGGTTGTTTTATTCTCTTTTTTTTTTTGTTTTATTTTCTTCCTTTTTCTTTCTTTTTTCTTTTTTTTGAGTAACTTTCTCTTTCGTTTCTTTAACTATATATTATGTTACGTCGATGGTTATTATTTATCTCGGCTTAATTGATTTGAATTTTATGTGAAATAAATATATGGACGTTCGAACATTTCGATCTTCAAATAATCGAAATGTATTGACTCTTAATAAAATTTTGCAGATGGTGAATGGAGCTCTTACGTCCTTCTTACAAAAAGTATGGCGAACGTGATCGTCCGATAATTAATCCCGAGTGTTGACTATTGAAATGCAATCAATATCTCTATAATAATTTTAAACATATATAGCTGGCACTAAAATATAGATTGCAGTGTTTAGATAAATATGGACGATGTTTAAATATTATCTATGGTCGATCAGAAAGTTCGTACGGTTTTCGTGTAAGTTAAAAAAGAAAAGAACGTTTACGACAATATCAATTTTGTCGTCGCACGAATACGTGATTTATTAAAAAAACGATAATAACAAAATAAAAATACCAATTGCGCTGAATTGTGTATTTAGTTTTGAATAAATGAATGAATCATACTTGGATATTCTTACGAATAATAATAGTAATAATTATTTTTCTTTGAACGGACACATATCTGCGCCATGCTCTTATGTAAAATACTTTTTGGACACACACACACACACACACACACACACACACACACACACACACAAAACTAAATAACGTTAGAACTAGTTATATTCAATATTTGGTATTAATCTTGTTGATGAATTAAGAAACTAATTTTATTTGTTTAATGTGATCGATCGCATTGTTTTTTTAATAAATTGTATTTCTATAATCAATATCGTTAGTACAAGTCAACGACGACGTGTAGACAAATCGTATTTTCTTCCTACGAAGGGAAAATGATTTATAAATAGAAACGTGAATATCATAAGTTACGTAATCCATTTCACGTACGTTCATTTCACATAAATGTTCGGAGGACCGATAAATATCCCATCGAAGTTTTGATGATCTGCAAGTATCAAGGAGTAAAAACTTCGTATGTATTTTATTCTATGTATTATTGTATGTATCGTCGATCTTATAGTGCGTACTTTAAAAAAAAAAAAAAAACAAAGAAGAAGAATAGAAAAAATTTGTTCGAAGTATCCTTACGTCCGTGAAAACTGTCATGGACAAGACGGCGAATTTGCCGGACGTTAAACATTGCGGTTTTTTCGTTCTAATCATACAAATGAGAAAACATTTCGAGTCCTTAGCCGGCAAATTATACCATTCGTAATTGTAAATGGCATCGGCGAATTTGTTACTCTAATCGGAATAAAACGAATGACGTATTAATTAATCGGATAATTGATATTTCATTTTGTCGTAGACAATTTTTGTTGAACAGATTGACGTTATTATTTACTTCCTGGATAAAACATTCGCCGACGAAACAGTAAGCGAATAGTGTGTTAATCACGGAAGAGAAGTAAACGACGAACATGAACAACGTTATAATATCCTCCGTTTCTTGACCCTAAAAGTGAGAAAAAAGAATATTATCGATTTGGCGCTATCATATAACTTAACGACGTACGTGACATTTTCTCGATAAAAAAAAAAAAGAAAAAAAGAAATCAATTCGTTTTCTACATTTTCCGAATGCGGATAGTCATGAAGGATATTGAAAAAAAAAAAAAAAAACAAATGGCGGAGTTATAGTGGTGATAATAACAATGTAACCTGTCTCGTCCGATGCTCTCTAATCGAACGACAGTATCATTTCCAGAACATTTCATTCTCGTTCTCAATCGTCCTTTCATTTTATCGCAATACCGCAAAACTATTATATGCACGCGTACACATACGGTTTACGAGTACGAGAGAAAATGCCGATAACAATTGCCGTGTACGGAAAACGTAAAGCGGAGTATAAAAACTTATCCGCAATGAAGCGACAAGGGATCCGTCGGTAAATTAGAAGCAGACGCAACGACAAAGCATTGGATGATCACGTTTTTTGTTCTCGTAGCAGTAACATCGAAAGCTTTGAAATTTATGTCAAAAGTTTCGTAGGAACTACTGGAATCAATGGATCAATCTAATTCCTAATAATGGAATTCCTACTAATGGATCAATCTGTTTCCTACAATTTTTGTATGGATATAGTTGTGAAGGATATTCATAGAAAATGACGGAGTCACAGTGATTAATAGTAAGAATGTAACTGTATCGTTCGATCTTCTAAAATCGAACAAAAGTATCATTTCCATAACATTTCATTCCCGCACATTCTCGGTCGTTCTTTTTTTTTTTTATGTTAACGCAATTCCGCAAAAACAATATGCGCACTCGTATACGTACAGTACGGTGATACTACCAAAAGATTGATAACAATTGCCGCGTACGGTGAATGTTAAACGGATTATAGAACTCATTCACAATAAATTTTCAAGGGATCCGTCGATAAAGTAGAAGTAGATGCAATGACACTGCGTTCGATCAATATTTTAACCTCACAGATTCACAAGCGAGCGTCCCATGCATCGTTAAAGTTCACACGATCCAATATAATAACGCAATTGGCAGCTAGGAAATGCCAAAAATTATCGAAAATGGCGTAATTATAGTTACGATAATATCGACGTGGTAATGCTTCCAAATCGAACAATAGGTCCATCGACCATAACCTATCTTTTCCGTTTTCAATCGTTTCTTATTTTATTGCAAGTACGCGGTAATAATATTTGAAAGCGTATATGTAAAGTTTGCTATTATAGCACAAAGAAACTGATAACAATCGCAACGTACGAAGAATGCAACGCGTTGTACAAAAAGGGAACTACTTTAAAATCGCAGTGGATCAGACGATAAAGTAGAAGTAGATGCAATGACGATTCGTTCGATCAACATTTCACCATTAAACTTTCCCAAATGAGCATCCTATGCATCATTAATGTTCACAGGATTCAGGATCATGGCGCGGTTGGCAGCGAGCAAATGCTAACGATCGAATAAGACACTTTTGACCATGAATAGAAAGCTTCATCGAAAAACGTTTTGGAGGAATGAAAGGCTATCAACGAGGATCAAAATAAGTATGCTTTGTTGCAACGTCGACTTTGCGAATTTACGGAAAATACGAATGAAAGTTAGAATCACGTTGCGTCGGCACTTTGCCTCGTTGAACTATCAGCGGCGGATCCAAGACGACAGTAATCCCATTGAACGTCGCTAATTGTCTTTTATATCAAGGAATGTCATCGATCGTCAAATTAATGCGATCGTTGCGTATGGAAATTGATAGGCTCGTTAATCGGTTTGCCGAACAAGAAGATGTTCCTCGTACAACTATGGCCGTACTTGACCCGCAAAACGCAGCAAGGGAGGCTTGTTTATCTCATAAACACGAACATCAATGCCAATTAAACTTTCTTTCGACGATCGAAGGTTCATTATCAAGGTCCTGGAATCGATGATTCATTGCGAGTATACGAAAATAATTGTTATCCGTTCGTAAACGTAACAGGAAACTTCAAAATCGTTTTTCTTTTTTCGTAAAAGTCACCTCGAAAACTTTGAGATCGATGTGAATGATTTCTTGGAAACTACCGAACCGAGAGATTAAAAATTTTTCGATTTTTTTCTTGCGAATTTCTTCCCCCTTTTTTTTCTCTTTTTCAACGAAAACGAAGGTAGGATATTTTCCGAATGTAGTAAAAGTATGAACGTAAATTTTTCGCCATTTCGTAGAGAAACATTTTTTAAAAAGATTCGTCCTGAATAAGTTCTCCCCTCACTCTCATATTTTATGAACAAATTGTTTTCTATTAACTTCAGTGGATCGTTCTAGAAATTATCGTCGTTAACGAATATTCGCCTATATTTATGCCTGTGTCTGTTTCTCCGCCATTTTTCTATTACATTATTTTATCAATTTATTTCACATTATGATTATCACAAATTTACTCGTCGAAGTAAGTACCGTCACGCGAAGAAAAGTAATTTTTTATTTTTTTTTTTTTTTTTATAAATTACGTAGTACAATCAAAAAATATATCAGTAGGAACTGGAATAGCAGAAAAACGTTTGTTTCTATTTTCTTGTTACGGATTTATGTACATCCTTAAAACGAGATGCAAACGAGAAATATATTATTCGATTAGTATTTTGTACCATCAGTACGAAGTAACCGGAGATACACATGTGAATGGTGGTACCCAACATTTGCTGCATTATCGGCAAATTAAAGTTTTCTTCCAATTTTTGGGCCAATCTGAAATATTAAATTACATTTGAAAAATAAGAAATGAAATATTACGACGAGAGTGCATCATTTTTATTTGGTTTTCCATTAAAAAAAAAAAAAAAAAAAAAAAAAAATAGAAAACAATCAACACAATGTTAATTATAAGAAAATATTATTTATTTTATTTTCGATATATTCCACGACGTGAGGACGATTGAAATTGATAAATACATAAACAAAAATAAAGAAAAAGTATAACGAATAAATATCGTAATATCAAATGATGTTTAACGAATGAACAATTAGACATGGAATTAAAAAATAATAAACAATGATTTAATAAGTAAATAACGTGATAACCGAATGGTTGAATCGAGAGTCACGTAAAAGTTATCATTTATTAATCGAATAACATTCAATAATTTATATACGTATACACCTCTGTGTGCACGCGCGCGCGCGCGTGTGTGTGTGTACTTGTAAATATACTAAAGAAACTATTGAATAATCTTTTAAATAAAATAACTTAACATTGTTAATGTATGAGCCGTACGCAAGCTAAATCGATTAAATCCAATTTTCGAATTTATCAACAATTAATGTCAAAGCAATTGATAGAGTTTTTACATTCCATATTTATAACAAATTTTCTTAATTTCTGTTATTTGATGCAATTGAAGGACAAAAATTCTTTTTTGTCCATCGAATAAAAAACAATTCGTTTATTAAGTCAATCCGATCGAATCCGTACTCTAATGTAAATCGTTGCAATAATACAATTCAAACGCAACAGCATGGGCTTAATGATAACGGTAAATTATTCAATAGTGTCTTATCAGAAATAAAATAATGCCTCGTTTCCATTATACACTTAAACGAGGTTTATCTCGTATATACAGGGTGTTTCAGCTAAAGTAGGCCGTCTATAACATACATAACATTATACTATTATATATATATTTATATATTATATATATATATATATATATATATATATATATATATATAAACTATTCATAACATACATCTTTTTAAACCATTCAAAGTATGAAAAAAAATAAACAAAGAAAATATTTAGGCGGCCTCCTTTAGCTGAAACACCCTGTATATCAATGCTGAAACGACATAAACTTCGTTTAAGCGTTAATGGAAAAAAGGATATAAAATAAATTAATCATTTTCAATCTGACAGCCGTTTAGAATTAAGTTCTTAATTATAAATACTATTTCATACAATTCGAATATAATTTTAACGAAGATTCGAAATTTAATCCCATTAATATAATCAGCCATTGTTATATCCTACAGGTATAACAGTTTTATTCATTTGTACGAAAGATCTTTAATAAAAAAATAAATAATGATGGACTTCTTCTGAAATGAAAAAAACAAAAAAAAAAAAAAAACAAACAAAATTTGCAGGCCGAATTTGACGTTATTAGTATTTTCTTTTTTCACCTGCACATATCGATTAAATCTCTTAGTCATGAAAAAATTTTAATGTTAATAACAATTACTTAAAAATTTTCCTATCTTATTCGCTTTACGTGTCGTTAGACGACAGTTACGTCTGCATTTATACATTCTACAATGTTCATTTGAATTTATATTTTAAAGGAAATATTAAAAAACAATTTATATTATTTCATCACGTTTCTTTACTTTTTGTTTTATGGACTTATTCGACTTGTCAAGTGTGAAGCTCATATACAGATACACGTTTATATATATATATATATATATATATATATATATATATATACATGAATAATTTTTATATAATTATAATATTTTACCTTATCAATCGATAATGCCGTAGTATTAGTTTCTTCATACCCATTTGAAAATTTTCAGAATTATTTAATATTGTCTGCACCTTATAGGACAATATGGCGAACTGTGCAATTACTTGAATGGACAAATTGAAGAACATGCAATCGAATCCTGCGTAACCGAACACGAAACTGGGTATGACCATTATTTGATAAGCACAGATCAATACGTATATCCTGACGTCCCTGAAATCTGTATCTATCGTTTTGTACGGCAACTGATAACCCATGGAATTGTTTTGCTTTGCTGAAACATAGAAAAAAAATGAGAAAAAGAAACATAATATTTTTTTTTTTTTTTTTAAGAAAAAGAATTTTCGAATATATATATATATAAGGGCAATAACGTTGGATTAGCCGATTAAAAAGCAAATGTTCCAAACATATACATATACAGTTTCAATCGATTTATTCGCAATTAATTTATTATTTCAACATATTGACACGATCATTATTCCTTATTATTTTCTAATCAATTGGGTAGTTTCAATCTCTAACTGTAATTCGTCAAATCCTCTTTCATAAAAATATATTCACGCTGTGACGAATAATACGATTCGAGATGAACATGAAAACCACTGACATTTCGAGACATTTTATTCGTTATGAAATATTCCATAGATCGATAAAACTTCCTAGCAAAGTTGGTTTATTATTATATCGGATTCTTTTCGATTGGCGGATTCCTCCATTAACATGTTGCGGTATTTAGCGTTCATTGTTGACCAATGCCAGCCATTTTTTTAACAACTCATCATGTAACCGTTCCAATCGTGTACAATAAACGTCAAACGGGAATCGATTATGGCAACTCAAAATGTATTACACCGTTGCGTTACCGTCGAACGCACGACAGCACCTGTTTCAATGTTCAGACCTGATTTAGATGCGAGTATAGCTGGTTGGTTCGGGAGAAGGTCATTGATCGGTATCGTTTCGAGTTGCTGCATAGGGATCCATTTCTCATCGACGGTAACGATTATGCTAATAAATGGATCGCCACGATGTCCGGTCAATAATTGCGTGCAAATTATTCCTCGCTGATCCTCGTTCGTATTCGACAATTGATGCGGAATACAAATACCTCGATTAGATACACTTCCGATTTCATAAAGGTGTCTTTGCACCGTCGACCGAGTGACCCCAAACGTGTCAGCTGTTTCTCACCCTGTTAATCTTGGATCCGACTCGAGCAATTCGATAAATCGTTTCAAATCGTCATTATCGAATTCAGCGGGTCGACCACTTCGAACGTCATCGTATCGAGTCTGAACGATGACCGATCGATTTTTCTGAACCAACGTTGACACTTATCGATCTTCGGAACTTACCCAGTAGATAATCAGAAATCTGTTGTCGTTGCGTTTAATACCAATCGAAATATCAAACATTCGGCGACGTATGTATTCCACTTGCTATTTTATCTTTTTCGAAACAACACAAACTTTCCTATTTTGTTCGAAACGATAAATACACAATTCGCTTGGTGGATTTTAAAAATTTCTGCTTCATCTTTTCTCATTTACGAACTTAATGGCCTGCATAAATGTAACGTTGGTTTAATTATCTGTTAATATTTATCTGGCAAAGTATTAATTACATTGTGAGATTTGTTATTCACACTTGATTATTTGACTCTCACTTTAACACGTTCGCTCGTAATAATGATAATTATTGCATGTATGTACTAATCGTACAAAAAATTTATAAAACGTTAATAGATTTTTATTACTACAGCCACGACACGTTTTAAACGGCGATACAATAATTAACATAGAATTGAGATTTTAAGAGGGAACTGATAAATGATAATGTTCAACGAAACGTAACATTTCATTACGGAAGTAAAATAAAACGAAATAACAAATATTTAAAAAGAAACATTTTCACCTCGATAAACGACAAAGTCGAGCGTCTAAAAAATCTAATAAATAAAACCCGTCGATCGAAAAACGAACAACCAACGTTGACACTTATCGATCCTCGTAACTTACCCATAGATAATCACAAATTTTTCACACCTTTAATTTCTTGTCGTCGCTTTAAATATCAATGGGAAACCAACTTGTCGGGACGTACATACGTACGTATCCTTATCGATCGTTGGGCGTACGAAATTAATTCACTTATTAAAAATATTGAAAATGATTCGTGACCTTTGTTGCGTGCTCGTACTTTGTGTGTTTACGAGTATGCGTCTGACTGTTTGGATACATCTAATAATTCAATTATAAAGAAACGAGTAAAAAGAATCGAAAGAAAAAAAAAAAAAGAAAACATTTTTCGTACTACGCATGTTGACGAATCTATGGAGGAATTAGTATGAAGCACGTAAAACGTAATGTCATGGATGAAAAAAAAAAAAAAAAAGAAAATAATAAAAGAAAAAGCAAAGGAAAAGAAAGTTATTATATTACCTGTCTCAATTCTATCCATAAGTCGACCCACATAATACAATGTTTCTTCGAGTGTCGTTAATGAGGAGATTAATAAGATAAAATATGTTGGTAATTTAGTATAATTCACGAACGTCAATTTCTCCTCTTTGGTTTCGTATTTCTCGGTCAACGAATAATCCTCGATTTCCAAGAATAATTTTCGCAATGCTTCCCTGTTCATTCTGGCGGTTGTTATTTTTGATAGCGTCATGATTAGAGCAATGTTCTCAACTATGTTACCTAACACGTTCTCCATTGTTTTTGGAGACTTATACAATTGTACGAGCGTTAGAAAACAATGAAGGAAAAGGTATGCGAAGAAGAAGAGAAATATCGGAACGTAATTCTTCAATGGCCAAACGCCGATACATTTTAAGAGTATTGCGCACCATCTGAACGATCTATGAACATTTGCAATTCCTATTGCCTGTAATAAAAAAATGTCGAGTTGGTTAATTTGTTAAATTGATTTTAGATTAATTATCGTATTAAGCATCCAAACAGATTTTATTACGGTTATTATAAAAATATATATAATATATTGATATATTAATATATATTTAATATCTATTTGTATATTGTTATTTATAATTATATATATAAATAAATATAACAATGTGTGTATATATATATATATATATATACATATATCATTATATTAATTATAAACATATGAACATATATGCTATACGTATATATACATATTATATATATATACGTATACATAATACAAAATACATTCACGTATACATAAATACGTATACGTAATACAAATTATTATTATTATTATTATTGATATGCGTATTTATATGTATGCAGATTTTAATTTATAATAATTTCGAAGTGATGGTATCTTATCTCAATTTTTTATTACAATTAAATCAATCAATTAACAAAAATATATATATATATATATATATATATATACGTACATATTATATAACTAAATATATTTAAATATACGTATGTTATTAAATAGGAGAAAGAACATTAATTATATTTTTCTCATATTTCAATTATTAGAATTATTTTAATGAGCAATATAATATAATGAGCAAATATAATGAGCAATATTTTAATATTTAATAATAATAATATTTAAACATTTGCGAAAAGAATGTTATACATTATTCGTTACATTATAACGGGTGTCAATATAAAAAGTTATTAATTTTTTATTTCGTTAACACGACCCATTGAGAGAAAAATAGTTCGGATTAAAGTTGTCCGATAATAAACTAATTTTTTTTATTATTCGAGAAAAAAAGATGGCCGCATTTTTTTTTTTTTTTACAAGAAAATCTTATTGTTCGCTAGAGAAAAGAAAGGATAAAACAAATAAATTTTATACGAAATATTTTCTCTTTTTTATCGAATGACAAAGTTGACCTTAAGATGCCGTTAAATCTTTCTAGTAGATAAAAAAAAAAAAAATAAAAAAGAAATAGATGACGTAACATTTCACCTATGGAAATCAGTTTACACTCGTTAGAACATCTTTTTATCAAAACCGCCGCGTTTGCGAGATAAAGATTTTTTCAACGCATTCTTTTGAACACCCGATATATTGTCCGTTAAAAACGTCCTACGACAATTTTTCACCGCACGAAATAAATATAATTATTAAATCTCAACGTATCAAATTATTCATTATAGTCACGTGTGTACATTCATGAAAACATATATTTCGTTTAAAACTTATTCGTAAAATCGAATAATTCTTTACGATCAAAAATCAAACGTCAAACGCAGACAGCATGTTGTTATAATTATAGACATAAAAGAAAAAAAAAAAAAGAAAACCAAGCGAAACGTCAAAGAATTGTCCGCGAAGTATAAGAACGTAAAGAATAAATTAACTAATAATGTTTGCTCGCTTAAAAATGATATTGCATGACGACAAAAAAATATATACATATACATATAAGAAATAAATATTAATTCGCGAATGAAATATCGCAAAAATGATTTCCAATCGTAACAAACGTCGAACGCATTGATCGATGGAATAAAATTTTCGACCACTACGCAGGATATCCGCGGGCACTTATCGGGCGTCTTACATACGATCACTGTACATTCGACACGAGACTCGTTCAACCGTTTGAAAAGAAAAAAAAAAGAGAAAAAAGCAAAAAATAAAAAAACAACCAAACTCTGCTGTCGATCTTACTTCTATGCTATCCTTTTCCATTTTATCCCTTCGAAGGTTCGCGAGAGACTGACGGCGAAACGGTCGAACGTCCTCCCTGGTAAACTCCGCTCGAAGACGTGGTGCATATGCGTCCAAGGGTTGCTTGAATAGTTAATCCGAAGTCGACGTAAAAAATATTGAGAAACAACTCGTCCCTAACCCTTTTTCTAGCAAGGAATTAAACGGTTACTTCGTGACGATGATCGATCACGTTGGGTTGATGGTAGCAGCGGCGTTGAAGGGTATAGAAGCTTGCATAAAAAATGTACTCCCCCATCGCTTCGGTTCAACTCGTATAACATCCCGCCGTTTCACAACCCTCGTGCAAAAAGTTGCCATAACTCCAATCCATTTATCCTCTCGTAGAAAATTTTTCCTTCTTTTTTTTTTTTCTGTCTTTTTCAGGGAAGAGGGCGATCATAGTTACAGATATAAGATGTAACATCTCATCCCAGGGTTATAATCACCCTTCTTCGTTCGGCCATAGTTCGAAGTTTCTCGGGTTTTAACCTTGTAATATAAAAATGTTACCACCGTTCAACCCCAATTTCGTTCGATCGTCCTTCCGCTCTTTAGTCGCTCACAGTCCCGTTTAATACCTCGAACGAGACACATCGATTGTGGCTGAATTAATGGCGGTGGTTTAATTGAGGGGAGTTACTTTTTTTCTTTCTTTTTTTCAAGGACATAAGTATTCCGTAAGTATCTCGTGTAATTACCGTTGTGCTCTTGTACGGATGGTTTCACGCTAGGGAAGTTACGAGACGATTGCATCAGGACGTAAATAATTACTAGGAGGGTAAAGAGGGAAACGTTGTTTCTTTTTTTTTTTTTTTAATCGTCAGTTTTCACGCACGAGATTCCTTTCCCTTCGTCTTTAAGTCATTAATTTTTTTTTTCCATCGACATCTCGCTAGAATCTTTCTCTTTTCTGAGATTTTACTTTCATTGATTCGACCATTTTTCGATTCATCTCTTTTCTTTCTTTTATTTGTTTTTTGTCGTTTGTTTTTCGATCGACGGGTTTTATTTATTAGATTTTTTAGACGCTCGACTTTGTCGTTTATCGAGGTGAAAATGTTTCTTTTTAAATATTTGTTATTTCGTTTTATTTTATTTCCGTAATGAAATGTTACGTTTCGTTGAACATTATCATTTATCAGTTCCCTCTTAAAATCTCAATTCTATGTTAATTATTGTATCGCCGTTTAAAACGTGTCGTGGCTGTAGTAATAAAAATCTATTAACGTTTTATAAATTTTTTGTACGATTAGTACATACATGCAATAATTATCATTATTACGAGCGAACGTGTTAAAGCGAGAGTCAAATAATCAAGTGTGAATAACAAATCTCACAATGTAATTAATACTTTGCCAGATAAATATTAACAGATAATTAAACCAACGTTACATTTATGCAGGCCATTAAGTTCGTAAATGAGAAAAGATGAAGCAGAAATTTTTAAAATACACCAAGCGAATTGCGTATTTATCGTTTCGAACAAAATAGGAAAGTTTGTGTTGTTTCGAAAAAGATAAAATAGCAAGTGGAATACATACGTCGCCGAATGTTTGATATTTCGATTGGTATTAAACGCAACGACAACAGATTTCTGATTATATACTGGGTAAGTTCCGAAGATCGATAAGTGTCAACGTTGGTTCAGAAAAATCGATCGGTCATCGTTCAGACTCGATACGATGACGTTCGAAGTGGTCGACCCGCTGAATTCGATAATGACGATTTGAAACGATTTATCGAATTGCTCGAGTCGGATCCAAGATTAACAGGGTGAGAAACAGCTGACACGTTTGGGGTCACTCGGTCGACGGTGCAAAGACACCTTTATGAAATCGGAAGTGTATCTAATCGAGGTATTTGTATTCCGCATCAATTGTCGAATACGAACGAGGATCAGCGAGGAATAATTTGCACGCAATTATTGACCAGACATCGTGGCGATCCATTAATTAGCATAATCGTTACCGTCGATGAGAAATGGATCCCTATGCAGCAACTCGAAACGATACCGATCAATGACCTTCTCTCGAACCAACCAGCTATACTCGCATCTAAATCAGGTCTGAACATTGAAACAGGTGCTGTCGTGCGTTCGACGGTAACGCAACGGTGTAATACATTTTGAGTTGCCATAATCGATTCCCGTCTGACGTTTATTGTACACGATTTGAACGGTTACATAACGAATTGTTGTAAACGAACGGCCGTCACTGGTCAACAATGAACGCGTTGTACTTTAATATTGTGATGGAATAATACGTGCCAGTTTCGTCTATTTGGTATCCGTAATTATTATAATAATAATTTGAAAATATACGTAGTAATATTCTTGCGTAATGAACATTTCGATTTTACGTACCTACGTAGTAATATTATTTTAATTTTTCTGGAAAATTTCTTTTATTATTATTATTATTATTATTATTTTTACCTTAATATATGTACGTGCGGAAGCGAACAGGATGGGAAATAATTGGCCATATCTTTAAAGAAAACAAAAAATAACGAGACCACTTGTTTTTACATTTGATACTAATATTGTACGTGAACAAACAAAATAAAAGATTTGATCGTTCGTCGAAAAATTGTATTTTTACATTTCGTAACGTTAATTCGAGTCAACCACGTATAGAATAATGGTTCCCTTTCTGTAAAGGGAGTCGAAATAAATATTTCACAGAAAAAAAAAATGAAATTGTTACTAATTAATCCATCTCATTTTCGTCCATTTCACAAAAACGTACGGAGTACCGATAAATATCCCATCGATGATTTGACGATCTGCAAAAATTATCAAATAAATAAACAAATAAATAAATAATAATAATAATGAAATAACAATTGCATTGTTACAGCAAGGAATATAAATTAAAGATAGACAAAGAAAAAAGTAAATAAATAATTCGAAATATACTTACCTCCGTGAAGATGGTCAAGGACAAGACGGCAAATTTATTGGATGTTAAGCATTGAGGCTTTTTCGTTCGTATCATGCAAATAAGAAAGAATTTCGAGTCCGTTACCGGCAAGTTATACCAATCGTAATTGTAAATTGCGTTACCGAAATTGGTACTCTAATTGAAATAAAACAAATGGCATTATTAATCGATTAACTAATATTCCAATCGTACAAATAGTTATCGATTTAGAATGTTCAACTTACTTCCTGAATGAAACATTCCCCGATGAAACAGTAAATAAAAAGTGTGTTTATAACGCAAAACCCGTACAAAATGAACAAGATCAACGTTAAACTGTCTTTCGTTTCCGTGGTCTGAAAATATAAGAGAAATAAATCATCGATTGGGTGTTACCACGTGAATCAAAGACGTATGCACATGACACTTTTTCGGATTATAAACAAAATCAATTTGTTTTTTTTTTTCTTTTTTTTATATCTCTCTTCTGAATGCACGTAGCTATCAAGACTATTCGATTAAAATATCATTACAAAATTCTCAAAAATGGCGGAGTTATAGTTACGATAACATCGACGTGGTAATGCTTCCAAATCGAACAACAGGTCCATCGACCATAACCTATCTTTTCCGTTTTCAATCGTTTCTTATTTTATTGCAAGTACGCGGTAATAATATTTGAAAGCGTATATGTAAAGTTTGTTATTATAGCACAAAGAAACTGATAACAATCGCAACGTACGAAGAATGCAACGCGTTGTATAAAAAGGGAACTACTTTAAAATCGCAGTGGATCAGACGATAAAGTAGAAGTAGATGCAATGACGATTCGTTCGATCAACATTTCACCATTAAACTTTCCCAAATGAGCATCCTATGCATCATTAATGTTCACAGGATTCAGGATCATGGCGCGGTTGGCAGCGAGCAAATGCTAACGATCGAATAAGACACTTTTGACCATGAATAGAAAGCTTCATCGAAAAACGTTTTGGAGGAATGAAAGGCTATCAACGAGGATCAAAATAAGTATGCTTTGTTGCAACGTCGACTTTGCGGATTTACGGAAAATACGAATGAAAGTTAGAATCACGTTGCGTCGGCACTTTGCCTCGTTGAACTATCAGCGGCGGATCCATGACGACAGTAATCCCATTGAACGTCGCTAATTGTCTTTTATATCAAGGAATGTCATCGATCGTCAAATTAATGCGATCGTTGCGTATGGAAATTGATAGGCTCGTTAATCGGTTTGCCGAACAAGAAGATGATCCTCGTACAACTATGGCCGTACTTGACCCGCAAAACGCAGCAAGGGAGGCTTGTTTATCTCATAAACACGAACATCAATGCCAATTAAACTTTCTTTCGACGATCGAAGGTTCATTATCACGGTCCTGGAATCGATGATTCATTGCGAGTATACGAAAATAATTGTTATCCGTTCGTAAACGTAACAGGAAACTTCAGAATCGTTTTTCTTTTTTCGTAAAAGTCACCTCGAAAACTTTGAGATCGATGTGAATGATTTCTTGGAAACTACCGAACCGAGAGATTAAACATTTTTCGATCGTTATCTGCATTAAATTTAAGACTTTTTGTCGGCTTGATTTCTTTGAGTAATGTTTCCTTTTTTTTTTTTTTTTTTTTTTTTTTGAAGAAAGAAATGCATGATTTTTTTCTAATTAGCAGTAAAAGCCAAATGCGAATGTCCCGCATTTCGTATAGAAACATAATTTCAAAGTATTCCGCTCAGTAAGAACTTATATTAATTTTATATTTCAATAATTATTTAAGAATAAATAATTTACTATCGTTACAACAAATGATCGTTTAAATTATCGTAAATAACAAATTTTTGTCAATACCAATGTTCGTTTCATTTTCTTCGCCATTTTTCTATACTTTCGATAATAAAAATCATCAAGTTAAGCATAAAATTAAATCCTATCATACAAAAGAAGTTTGATCGTAAAATATTATGCAGATTCGTAAAAAAAAAAAAAAAAATAGAGATAGGAAAATAGATGGCAAAGTAATGTCTGTTTCCTATTGTCGTAGAATTATTTACGTCATTGAAATGATTAAAATTATGATAACAAAAGAAAAGAAGAAGACATTATTGTCTCTAGTATGTTTACCATCAGTAGGTAGTAACCGGAAATACAGAGATGAATGATGGTACCCATAAGTTGCTGGAGGATCACGAAATTAAAATTATCTTCCAATTTTTCCGTCAATCTGAAATATTTCAAGTAGACGTTAAAAGCGAAATATCAGGTGACAGAGTTCATTGTTATTGTTTTTGTTCCGATTATTTAAGAATAAAAAAATAAAAAAATAAGAAGAAAAAATTTATACGATGTTACGGACAAGAAAATTTTTAATTCATTTATTTTTTCGTATATTTTACGACATGTATCCAGTTGAAATTAACAAAATATCTAATTAAATAATAAAGGCAGAACAAAAATAATGAATGAATATTGAAATAGCACATAAAATATGACGAATAGTATAAGTAAATAGTAAAAGGAAAAAATGATATATAAAGATCAAAACATATTACGTAAGGAACGAATAATTTCATCAATGTTCATGAGACAAACATTATTTCTTTTTAAAAAATATCATTCGTTAATAATTCATGAATTTTCGTTTCATTTCGTTAACAATGAATGAATTCAATAAATCAATTACAAAATCCGATTGTATACACACACACATACACGTACTATATATGTATGTGTATAAATATAGTAATAAAATTAATTGATAAATTTATAAAGAAAATAAATATAACGTATATTTCTAATATATATTTATATATTAATACGTGTAATATAATATGTTGATATGTTATATATTGATTAGTATTAATATAATTGTATATTAATATATTGATACATTACATATATATATATATATATATATATATATATATATATATATATATACATTAATTATATATTTAGATAAATTAATTATATTTATATGATAATGAAAATTTACCTTATTAATCGATAATGTCGAAGTATAATTTGTTTCATACCCTCATGATAATTATTAGAATTATCTAACATTGTCTTGACCTTGTAGGACAATATGGCAAACTGTGCAACTACTTGAATGGACAAATTGACGAACATACAATCAAATCCTACGTAACCGAATAGGACACTAGGTATAACCATTACTTGATATGCACAGATCAAACCATAAATTCTACTGTCCCTTAAATCAATGATTTCTAATGTTTTGTACGGCAATTGATAACCCATGGAATTGTTTTGCTTCGCTGAAAAATGGATATCGAGAAAAAGGAAGAAGATATTTTTGTAAGAAAGAGGATTACGAAGTCGTTAAACGCAAATAAAAAAAAAAAAAAAAGAAAACATTAGATTAGTTAATTAAAACAAATATTTCAATGTATTCATATCGAGTTAATGTCCGATACTATGTTACAACATATCGCTCGTGTAATATTACAGGGAACCCATAAGTACTCGATTAAATTAAAAACGGACACGCACATATGGATACAATCTTTTTTCTAATTATTTTCAAATCAATAATGTTTTTGTCATCTCTTTTGTAAACTTTCAAGTATACTTTCGTAAAAATGTAGCACATAGCGATGAAAAATATGATTCGAGGTAAACACGAATACCAATTGACATTACGAAAAATCTTATTCTATGTGAAACGCTCGATAGATCTAAACAAATAATAATCCGACGGTGTAATATCGAATGGATACGGTGAATTCGGATAAAACTTCCTAACGAAGTTGCTTTATTATTTTCACGGGTTGTTTTTGGTGCACGTATTCGGCCATTAGCATGTTGCGGTATTAGGTGTTTATTGTTGACCAGTGCCGGCGGTTTTTTTCAACAATTCGTTATGTAACCGTTCCAATCGTGTACAATAAACGTCAAACGGGAATCGATTATGGCAACTCAAAATGTATTACACCGTTGCGTTACCGTCGAACGCACGACAGCACCTGTTTCAATGTCAGACCTGATTTAGATGCGAGTATAGCTGGTTGGTTCGGGAGAAGGTCATTGATCGGTATCGTTTCGAGTTGCTGCATAGGGATCCATTTCTCATCGACGGTAACGATTATGCTAATAAATGGATCGCCACGATGTCTGGTCAATAATTGCGTGCAAATTATTCCTCGCTGATCCTCGTTCGTATTCGACAATTGATGCGGTATACAAATACCTCGATTAGATACACTTCCGATTTCATGAAGGTGTCTTTGCACCGTCGACCGAGTGACCCCAAACGTGTCAGCTGTTTCTCACCCTGTTAATCTTGGATTCGACTCGAGCAATTCGATAAATCGTTTCAAATCGTCATTATCGAATTCAGCGGGTCGACCACTTCGAACGTCATCGTATCGAGTCTGAACGATGACCGATCGATTTTTCTGAACCAACGTTGACACTTATCGATCTTCGGAACTTACCCGAAGGATCACATTTGTAAAAATTACAAATTTTGTTGTTCCTTCAATTTACATTCGTTTCCTTTATAATCCCGATCGAAGATTAAACGACATGCAATGACGTATATATTCTTTCGAACGTTCGAGAGCTCGAAAAAAATTGGCGACTATTTCGTGCTTGTGCGTGTTCGTATTTGTTTTTTTTTTTCTTTTGTTCGCGTGGGTAGATCCATTAATTCGATAATAATTAAATATGTAAATAAATAAATGTAACAGAAACGTCGGACTACGAACGATGACAAATATTTGAAGGAATTAATTTGAAAATTATGAAAAAAAAAAAAAGAAAAGAAAAAACAACGACGACAAAAACATTTAAATTACCAATTTGAATTCCATAGGTAAGTCCACTCAAGTAATACAATATATCGGATAGTGTCATTGAACAGACCGTTATTACAATAAATCGTGGTGGTAATTTAGTATACTTTAGGAACGTCATTTTTTCATCCTCGGTTTCGTATTTCTCAGTCAACGAATACTCCTTGATTTCCGTGAATAATTTTCCGAATGCATCTCTCCTCATTCTAACGATTGTTATTTTTATAAGTGTCATAGTTAAAACCATGTTCTCCGATATGTTCGATAATACGTTGTCCATAGTTTTTGGAGCCAAAAACAATTGTGCGAACGTTAAAATACAATGAATGGAAAGATATGTGAAGAAGAAGAGAAATATCGGAACGTAATTCTTCAGTGGCCAAATTCCCATGCATTTTAAGAGCCTTGAGCTCCAATTGAATGACCTTTGGACGTTGGCAATTCCGAGTTCCTATCATATAAAAATTGAATTAGTTTCAATGCTTATTTGTTTTAGATTAATTATTTTATTATGTTTCTAAATACATTTTATTACCATTAATATAGTTATATTATATAATATATAATATATGCAATCTGTATATCTATGTACAGTGCAATATATATACGGAAAATGTACATATAATATATCATATTTGTGTATATATAAATTATTGTTATACATAATTATATATACATATTTATATGTTTATACAATTTAATTTACAGTAATTTTTACATGTATGTTTCATATGAAGGTTTTTTGTATAATTGTATATATGTATATACATATATAATATGAAAAATGTATTTAAATATACATGTAGTTAACTATAAAATATTTAATTAATGTTCTCATTCTTATTAAATATTCAAATATTAGGATAACTTTAATATATAAAATTAATATTTTAATATATAAATATTTAATAATAATATTTAAATATTACAAATCAAGTGTATACAAATTGATACTATACATCATATATATATATATATATATATATATATATATATATACCTTCCTTATTATATTCAAAATAAAGAGTTATTAATTTTTTAACTCGTTAGCAGAACATATTTGAAAGAAATTGTTCAAACAAAAGTTGTCCGAAATAAGGATATACACCATTTATTGTTTTCAATTTATTAAAAGGTATTGAGGTCCAAGTACGGCATAATTTTTTTTTAATACGCGACATTTTTTCTAAGGAAAACTTATTATTCGTTAAAAAAAAAAACAATAAAAATACAAGAAAACACGAATTATCGATAAAATATTCTTTTTTAATCGATATACAAAGTTGACCTTCAGATAGCGTTAAAAATTTCCATTAAATAAAGAACAATAAATACTATAACATTTCCCTCGTTTAAATCAGATAACAATCGTTGGGACAACTTTTCTCAAAAATGTCACGTTTCCGTGGAAAGGATTTGTTAACGCATCGTTTTGAACACCCGATATATCGTGCATTAAAAATTTCACAGGACGATTATTCACCGAATGAAATGAATATAATCATTAAACCTAATCGATTCGTATTTTCCATTACGTTCACGTGCGTGTGTTAATAAAAAAAATTTATATCGTTTAAAAACTTTTACTCGTAAAGTCAAATAATTCATTACGATCCGAAAACAAACGTCAATGACACGCCGCGAGACGCTGTAATCGCGGACTTGAAAAAAAAAAAATATACCAAGCTAAACGTCACAAAATCGTCTGCGAAGCATAACGACCCAACGAATAAAAAAGAAAAAAAAAACCTAACAATATCCGTACGCTTATAAAACGAAATTGCACGACGACCGAAAATATACGCATAGGAAATAAAAAAAAAAAAAAATTAATTCGCAAATAAAATACCACGAAAAGAATTTCCAATCGAAATAAAATCGAAACGCTATGATCGATATGGGAAATAATTTCCGATCGACTAGCAGGATATATCCACGTCACTTATCAGCGTCGTACATGCACCACGATCGCCGTATATTCCACGCGATCGACACGTTATACGGTTAGTAAAAAGGGAAAGAAAGAAGAAGAAAGAAAAACAGAGAAAAACAAGAAATTAAAAAGAAAAAAAAAATAGGGAAAAAAAAAACCAAAACCGTGCTCCTTTGTCTTACTTCGATGCTATCCTCTCCCATTTTATCCCTTCGAAGGTTCGCGAGAGACTGACGTGAAAACGTTCGAGCGTCCTCCCTGGTAAACTCCGTTCGAAAAAAAAGAGAATAACGCGCTTGCAAAGGAGAGGGTTGGTTGCTTGAATAATTAACTTCAAATCTACGAAAACGATATCGAGAAACAACTTGTCCTTCGACCCTTTTTCCTAACTGCCTGTTCAACCGTTTCGTTGTTACGCTCATCGATTGCGTAAAATTATAGGAAATTGTTGGTTAGATTGTGGTCGATCAAGGATCGGTATACGCATAAAAGAAAAAAGTGTTTATACCGTCTTAGATTCACCCTTGGAGGCCACATCCACCCCCAACCCTTGTCTTCCAACCCTCTCGTAAAACTCGTCGAACTCTACACGATTTACCTGTCTCTCAAATGTTTCTCCCTTCTTTTTTCTTCCTCCTCTTTCTTCTTCTTCCTTTAGGAAAAGAGGGTGACCATAATCGTAGAGAAATAAAAATAACGTCTCACCATTAGGGTATAATCAACCTATCTCGTTCGGACATAGTTCTTTGTTTCTCACTTTTCCGGCAATATGAAGAATTTTTTTTTTTACGACCCTTTACCTTTCCCTTCGACACCCTTTCGTTCGATCGTCCACCTCGCGTACTCTCGTTGCTTTCAGTTGTACGTAATACGACGTAGTATAAAGGACATCGATCGTGCCGTGAAGTCAATGCTGGTAGTTCGAAAAGACAGAAAAAAAATAAACACGTTCCTTTTTTTTTTTTTTTTTTTCTTTCAACGAAAATTAAAACTCGTGAGTATATTCCATCGAGTTGAGTGCCTTCATCGTTGCTCTTTTCATTATGGTGGGTTTGTGTCGGGTTAAGGGGGTTGAGACGAAGTGATAACACTCGAGTATTTTACTATTTTCTTTTTTTTTTTCTTTTTTTTTTTTTTTTTTTCTTTGGAATCAACATCTTCCACATTCAGCATTTCGCTGATCTATTCTCTCCTTTTTTTTTTTTTTTTTATTTATTCTTCTTTAAATTTTGCTCATACTTTTTTCTTAAAACGATCAAGAATTTTTTTCTCACAATTCACGCATCACTCGCGTTCCATGAGTTCTTAGCTTTTTTTGTTTTTTTTTTCTTTTTTTTTATTATTATTAATGTTTCTTTTCTTATTCTTCGTACGTCGTATCATCAATGATTTTTATTTATTTTATATTTTTTTTCCCCCGAGCGGACTTTAATTTCACGATTCGGCGACATGAAAATGTTTTCGATTATACTACTACATTTTTTTTAAATCTCGCGATCCTTTCTTTCGACTTCGTTATGAAGTATTATACTTCGTTGATAATTTTTATTTATCAGCCTTCTTAAATTTAATTTTATATTGATTGTTATGTGTGTGATCGTTTAAACAGATCGATGTTTGAATAATGAAGATCCATCATTTAAAATTGTTTTTCGATTTTGTAGATAATGAATGCGTTAACATGCACTTATCATTCTTACGAACAGTTAATTATGTGAACGAGACGGGTAAAATAATTCATTCTTGATATTGACTATCGAAACGTAATTAATGATTTTATAATAATTTAGAAAACGAAAAAAAAAAAAGGAAAGAAAAAATACAAACGATATCAACGTAACATCCAGGGGATTAACCATAAATCTCTTTCGATCTTTATGTAAGTGTATAAAGAAGAAAAAAAAACAAAAGAAGAAATAACGTTTTCGTTAATAACAAATTTTGTTGTCGCGTGTATAAGGTAATTCATTAGAACGCGATAAAAACAAAAAATACAAACAAACAAAAATAAAAAGCAAATTGAGTCCACGTGTGTTTTTCAACTTTGAAAATAATATTAATCATTTACGTTTGGGTTTACGTATTATTAATAATGATAAAATGATTATTAATAATAATAATAATAATAATAATAATAATAATGATATAATTATTATCGATAATAAGAATAATTTTAATTTTCTTAAAAAATATATATATATTTTTTTTTATTTTTTTTTTTTTACTATCATCATTATTTTTACCTAATCACATTTAAGATGTGAGGTAGCCAATAACATCGGAGACGATTGGTCGTATCTATTAAAAAACAAAAAAAGAAAAAGATCAGACAATTCGTATTTGTTCATAAGGGATAAAAAAAAAAAGAAACTAACGAGTATTGTTCGAACGTCGTAAAATTTGTATTTGTTCATTTTTATAACGCTGGTACAAGTCAACAATGTCTAGAGAAAAATGTTTAAAAACATTAAAGAAAAAAATTATTAAAAAAATAAAAAATAAAATATTAATTGTTACTACTCAATCAATCATCATTTGGTCCCGTTTACAAAAACGTTCGCAGTACCGACAAATATCCCATCGAAGTTTTGACGATCTGCAAATATCATGAAATAAACAATAACAATAATGAAACAACTATCGTATTATTGCAGGTAGGAATATAATTTAGAAAATAGAAAATAGAAAAAACAAATAGAATTAACAAATCGAAATATACTTACATCTGTGAAGATGGCCAAGGACAAGACGACAAATTTGCCAGACGTTAAACATTGTGGCTTTTTCGTTCTTATCATGCAAATGAGAAAAAATTTCGAGTTCTTCGCAGGTAAGTTATACCAGTCGTAATTGTAAATGGCGTTACCAAAATTTGTACTCTAATCGAATAAAATGAACGACGATTAATCGATATTCAAATCGTATATAATAAAATTATTTGAATTGGATCGTATTAATTACTTCCTTAATGAGACACTCGCCGATGAAACAGTAAATGAATAGTGTGCTTATCACGCAAAACCCGTACGATATGAACACAACCAATGCTATATTATCTTTCGTTTCTTTACTCTAAAAACGAAAAGGAAAAAGAAAAGAAAAGAGAGAAAAGCATCGATTATATGTTACAGTGTTAATTAAGGACGTACATGACACTATTTCGATAGAAAACGTAATCAACATTATATTTTTTGGCATACTATGTCTGAAAGATATAAAACGACATTACAGTTATATCCTCGTAACTTATCTTTCCCGTTTTCAATCGTTTTTTATTTTATCGCAATTCCGCAGCAATAATATGCGCAAGCGCATATATATATATATATATTGTAAGGGTTGCTAGTAATGGAAAAAAAAAAATAAACAAATAAACTGATAACAATTTCCACAGATGACAAATTTAACGTGGAGCATAAAGACTCGTTTACAATAAATAAACGAGTTATATGCGTCGGTAAAGTAGAAATAGATGCAACGACAACTCATTCGATAAACATTTCATCGTTACAGTTTCACGAATGAGCATCCTATGTATCATTACTGTTTACACGATCCAGGATCATGGCGCGGTTGACAGCGAGCAAATGCTAAAGACTGAATGAGACACTTTTGATCACGAATACAAAGCTTCGCCGAGAACGTTTTGGAGAAATGAAAGGAAATCAACGAGGATCAAAGTAAGGATATTTTGTTGCTACGTCGACGATACGGATTTACGAAAATACGAATGAAAGTTTAAATCACCTTGCGCCGGTACTTTGGCTCGTTAAACTATCAACTGCGGATCAAAGACGACAGAGATCCCATTGAACGTCGCTACTTTTGTCTTTTTAATCAAGCAATGTCACCGATCTTCAAAATATAATGCGATCGTTCGGTATGAAAACTGATCGGCTCGTTCATCGGTTTGCCACGCAAGAGGATGATCCTCGCCCAACTGTGGCCATACTTGACCCATAAAACGCTGCAAAAGGGGCTTGCTTATTTCATAAGCACGAACATTAATACCAATTAAACTTTCTTTCGACGATCGAAGGTTCATTACATGGCCCTGGAATCGACGGTTCATTTTGAGTATACAAAAATAATCTTTATCCGTATGTAAATCTAATAGGAAACTTCGTATGCATTTTTTTTCCTGATTCTAATCTAGAAATCTGCGACGTCTCTATACAAAATTTCTTGGAAGCTTCTGAACTGTGCGATTCCAAAATTGTCGATCGTTACCTGCATTAAATGTAGGACCTCTTGTTGGCTCGACTTTTTTTTGCGGAGTACTTCCTTTTTTTTTGAAAAAGCTAAAACGAAACTGCGATTATTTTCGACAAATGGAAAGAAAAAGATCTTAACTTTCGGCATTTTGTATAAAAGCGTAATTTCAAAAATTCGATCATTGTTTATTATTTTCATCATTATTTCGATTTTTCGATCATTATCATCATCTAATTTAAGATTTCTTGTCGACTCGATCTTCCTTCCAAAGTGCTTACATTTTATTTCCTTTGACATAAAAGAAAAGTGCAATTATTTTCAACGAGCATTAAGTAAAGTTTAAACGTTCGCCAATTTTTTTTTTTTTTTTATAGAAATTAGTAATTTCCAAATTAATAATTTATTCAAATAATTTATTTCTTTAAAACTAAATTATTCTCTTTTCGGTTTAATTGATCGTCGTGAAAATCATCGCAAATAACAAATCACAAATTTTTGTACATATGTACATATACCGATACTCGTTTAGCCGTCAACTTTTTTTTTGGAAAAAACAAAAACGAAAGTGCGATTGTTTTCGACAAGTAGAACAAAAAAAAGATGTTAACGTTCGCCATTTCGTATGAGGACGTAATTTCAAAAGTTCGTTTCAAGAGAAGAACTCGTTTTACTCTTATTATTTTAAGAATTATATATATATATATATATATATATATATATATATATATATATATATATATTTAATGAATGATCGTGAAAATTATCGTAAATAACGAATTTTTGCCAATAGTCATCCTAACGTACGTTTATCCGCCATTTTTCTGTCATCTCGATCAAACAAATTATCAATTTAATCATCAATGTTAGTCCTAACGTGCAAAAAAATATTCGTTCGAATAAATAATGCGAGCGTGTAAGATCGTTTAAATTTGAAAAGTGAATTACAAAGATACATTCGTTTTTTTTTTCTTTTCTTTTTTTCTCTTGCTCTAAAGTTATGTACGTCCTTATAATGAAAAAAGAAAAAAGAGAAAAAAAAAAAACAAAAACAAAAACAAAATAGAAATTTATTCGCTGATATGTGTACCATTAATAAGTGGTAACCGGAAATACAAAGATGTATGGTGGTACCTAATAGTTGTTGCATAATCACGATGTTAAAATTATCTTCCAATCTTTCTGCCAATCTGAAAGATATCATAGAAAAAATTAGAAATCAAACGTTACGACGGAGTTCCCTATAATATTTTTTTTTGTTTCTCTATTAATTGACAAAATTTGAAACAAGAAGAAAAGAAAATAAAACATCATTATACGACGTCATTTGTATTGAAATTTTTATTTTTTTTTTATTTCTTTTTTTTTTTTATCGATATATTCAATGACACTCAGCAGGTTAAAATTGATTGATAAGTGATGAATCGATTAATAAAAAATAATGAAGAAATAATTAAATGATAGATAAATGACGAGAAAAAAATGAATAATTGAAACATAAATATAATGGTTTCTCAATGAAGTAACAAGCGGTAGCTTTTCGAAAAAATCATTCACTGACACACACACACACACACACACACACACTCACTGGTATTTACTGATGTATATTTGTGTTCGTGTAAATAATCAAAAAAAAATTTTTTCTAAAATTATATATAAATTTATAATAAATATATAAAATATAAATATATAATAAATAATATATATGTATATACATATTAATAAATAAATAAATATATATATATATAGACGTAGTGTAAATACATATTAACAAATACATATTAACAATAAAATACATTAATTATTATCATACAACATGATACTATACCTTATCAGTCGATAATGACGTAGTACAAGTTTCTTCATACCCTCATGATAATTTTCCGAATTATTTAATATTTCATTCATCTTATGGGATAGTATGGCGAATTGTGCGACAATTTGAGTAGACAAATTGACGAACATGCAATCGAATCCTACATAACCGAATACGATAGAAGGTATGATTATTATCTGATAAGCACAGACCAAAGCATAAATCCTACTATCGCTCAAATCTATGAGTACTAATACTTTATACGGCAACTGATAACCCATGGAATTGTTCTGCTTTGCTGTAAGAAAAAGTAAAAAAGAAAAACTGAAACGAAGAAAATGAACCGAATATTTTTTTTCTTTTTTATTTAAGAAATATAATAACGAAGACACGAAAGAACGAAAATATTCGATTAGTCGATTAAAACAAATATTTCAATGTATTCATATCGAGTTAATGTCCGATACTATGTTACAACATATCGCTCGTGTAATATTACAGGGAACCCATAAGTACTCGATTGAATTAAAAACGGACACGCACACATGGATACAATCTTTTTTCTAATTATTTTCAAATCAATAATGTTTTTGTCATCTCTTTTGTAAACTTTCAAGTATACTTTCGTAAAAATGTAACACATAGCGAGGAAAAATATGATTCGAGGTAAACACGAATACCAATTGGCATTACGAAAAATCTTATTCTATGTGAAACGCTCGATAGATCTAAACAAATAATAATCCGACGGTGTAATATCGAATGAATACGGTGAATTCGGATAAAACTTCCTAACGAAGTTGCTTTATTATTTTCACGGGTTGTTTTTGGTGCACGTATTCGGCCATTAGCATGTTGCGGTATTAGGTGTTTATTGTTGACCAGTGCCGGCGGTTTTTTTCAACAATTCGTTATGTAACCGTTCCAATCGTGAACAATAAACGTCAAACGGGAATCGATTATGGCAACTCAAAATGTATTACACCGTTGCGTTACCGTCGAACGCACGACAGCACCTGTTTCAATGTCAGACCTGATTTAGATGCGAGTATAGCTGGTTGGTTCGGGAGAAGGTCATTGATCGGTATCGTTTCGAGTTGCTGCATAGGGATCCATTTCTCATCGACGGTAACGATTATGCTAATAAATGGATCGCCACGATGTCTGGTCAATAATTGCGTGCAAATTATTCCTCGCTGATCCTCGTTCGTATTCGACAATTGATGCGGTATACAAATACCTCGACTAGATACCCTTCCGATTTCATGAAGGTGTCTTTGCACCGTCGACCGAGTGACCCCAAACGTGTCAGCTGTTTCTCACCCTGTTAATCTTGGATTCGACTCAAGCAATTCGATAAATCGTTTCAAATCGTCATTATCGAATTCAGCGGGTCGACCACTTCGAACGTCATCGTATCGAGTCTGAACGATGACCGATCGATTTTTCTGAACCAACGTTGACACTTATCGATCTTCGGAACTTACCCAGTAGATATCACAAATTCGTTGTTCTTGCGTCAAACCCTAATCGAAAATGCAACAGCGTAGAATGACGTATGGTTTCTTTCGAGGATTTGTAGCCTACCCTTTTTTATGAGTAACAGAAATCATTGTTATGTTCGTTCAAAACTATAAATCCACTTACTTCTTTACGATAGACGATAATAAAATACGTAATCACATGTCGAAGCTCTAAGTCGAACCGAATCTAATTTACTTATAGAGAATATTAAAGAGGATTGTCGATTTTATGCGCGTACGTGGATGAAGTCAATAATAAATAAATAAATAAATAAATAAAAAGTAACAAAAGGCGTGAAATTATATTAACGACGCATAATGAAGAAAAAATAAACAAAAAAAAAAGAAAAAGAAACAAAGAATTGAATTACCAATTTGAAGTCCAATCTTAAGTCCATTCACGTAATACAATAATATGGCAAGTGTCATTGATACGACAGCTATTAGTATAAAACGTGGTGGTAATTTAGTATAGCTGTAGAATATCTCTTTCTCGTTCTTACTCTCGTATTTTTCGGAAATTGAGTCCTCCTTGACATCTAACAATAATTTACCCAATGATAATCTATTAATTCTAGCGGTTGTTATCTTCGTAAGGGTCATCGTCAGAATAATACTCTCCGATATGTTCGACACGACGTTGTCGACAGTTTTTGGCGAGTAAATCAAATGTGCGAATGTTAAGGAACAATGAATCGAAAGGTATAAGAAGAAGAAGAGAAAAATCGGATCGAAGATCTCCAATGGCCAAACTCCCACGCATTTTAAGAGCCTTGTGTTCCAATTGTACGATTTGATGACATTGGCAATTCCTATATCCTATAATGAAAAAATTAAAATTGGATAATTTACTAAATTAGTTTACGTTTGACTGTTTCTGAATGCATTTTATAATAATTAATGTAATTATATGTATACATATATATATGTATACATATATATATATATATATATATATATATATATATATATAATTAATTTATTAATATAATAATATATATGTATATATATATATAGATTATATATATTAATAAATTAATTATATATATATATATATAATTAATTTATTAATATATTAATATATATGTATATATATATATATATATATATATATATATATATATATATATAGATTATGTATATAGATCTATATATATATAGATTACTGTTATGGATACACATACTTATATGTATATTGTATTTCATTTATGGTAATATAAACATGATCGTATTTTTGTTTTTATTGTTATTATATTAATATATTAATATTTATTATATATATAATAATTATATATATATATATATAAAATTGAAAATATAATAATAATAAACTATATATAATTACAAATGTATATTGTGTGTATGAATATATATATATATATATATATATATATATATATATATATTAATATATATATATATTATATAATCTTATATATATATAAAACATTAATTATATGTTTATATTAGAATATGTATTTAAATATATATATATATATATATATATATATATATATATATATATGTATATATATATACATATATTTAATTATAAATATATAAATAATATTTAAATATATAAATATTTAAAAATAATATTTGAATATTACAAATAAAAATTATACATATTGATATTACAAATACAAATATATATATATATATATATATATATATATATATATTTTTTGTTATATTATATCGGGTTTTAAAAATAAAGCATTACAAATTTTTTATCTCGTTAACACGACATATTTGAAAAAAATTGTTCAGACAAAAGTTGTCCGATAATAAAGTGGTAATATTATGCAATTTATTGTTTACAATTTATTACAAGTTTTTGAAGTCCATTCAAACCCTACTTTTCTTAAAATTACGAGCCTGTATTTTTTAAAATTGAAACTTATTCTTCCTTTAAAAAAAACAAAAGAAAAAGATAACAAAACTGATCTTCAAATGACAATAAAATTTTCCACTAAATAAAAAGCAATAAATACAATCAAATTTCTCTTGATTAAATCAGATAACAATCGTTGGAACAACTTTTCTCAAAAATGTCACGTTTCCGTGGAGAGGATTTGTTAACGCATCGTTTTGAACACCCGATATATCGTGCATTAAAAATTTCACAGGACGATTATTCACCGAATGAAATGAATATAATCATTAAACCTAATCGATTCGTATTTTCCATTACGTTCACGTGCGTGTGTTAATAAAAAAATTTATATCGTTTAGAAACTTTTACTCGTAAAGTCAAATAATTCATTACGATCCGAAAACAAACGTCAATGACACGCCGCGTGACGCTGTAATCGCGGACTTGAAAAAAAAAATATACCAAGCTAAACGTCACAAAATCGTCTGCGAAGCATAACGACCCAACGAATAAAAAAGAAAAATAAAACCTAACAATATCCGTACGCTTATAAAACGAAATTGCACGACGACCGAAAATATACGCATAGGAAATAAAAGAAAAAAAATTAATTCTCAAATAAAATACCACGAAAAGAATTTCCAATCGAAATAAAATCGAAACGCTATGATCGATATGGAAAATAATTTCCGATCGACTAGCAGGATATATCCACGTCACTTATCAGCGTCGTACATGCACCACGATCGCCGTATATTCCACGCGATCGACACGTTATACGGTTAGTAAAAAGGGAAAGAAAGAAGAAGAAAGAAAAACAGAGAAAAACAAGAAATTAAAAAGGAAAAAAAAAATAGGGAAAAAAAAACCAAAACCGTGCTCCTTTGTCTTACTTCGATGCTATCCTCTCCCATTTTATCCCTTCGAAGGTTCGCGAGAGACTGACGTGAAAACGTTCGAGCGTCCTGCCTGGTAAACTCCGTTCAAAAAAAAAGAGAATAACGCGCTTGCAAAGGAGAGGGTTGGTTGCTTGAATAGTTAACTTCAAATCTACGAAAACGATATCGAGATACAACTTGTCCTTCGACCCTTTTTCTAACGGCCTGTTCAACCGTTTCGTTGTTACGCTCATCGATTATGTAAAATGGATGGGGTGGGTTCTGGTGTATAGTACCTGTTCATCACCCATCGACTCTCTCTCTCTCTCTCTCTATCCATCTATCTATCTCTCTCTCTCTCTAGTACGTATAAAAGACGTGAACTCACCCCTTTCGGTTTACCTCGTAAGACATAGCACCACATATTCACGACCCTCTTGAAAAACTCGTCGAACTCCATTTATCGGTCATTGTGATATTCCTCCTTCTTTTTACTCTTTTCTTTTTGCTTCTATTTTTGGAAAGAGATTGAGGGTTGTCACCATCGTTTTGTTGAGGAAAAGAGCCAACGGGTTACTCGTTCACCCTCGTTGTACTTCTTCATTCGGTCATCCGTCATAGTTCGAAATTTATCAAATTAGAGTTTGCCGACATATAATCTCTTCTAAAGGCTCCCTATACCCTAACTTCCCTCCTCCTCCTCCTCCACCTCATCCTCCTCCTCCTCCTACTCCTCCTTCCGTTCGTTCTCATGTCACTTTCAGTTCCCCATTGGTACAACGAACGCTATGGACATTGATCGGGAACGATGGTTTCAAAAATGGCGTGGTGTCGATAGAAAAGAAAAAAAAATATAGTAGGTCATTCTTTTTCGTTTTCTTTCACAAAGAAAATATACAAATTCGCTCACACTACATGGGATATAATTATCAGTGACGTTAATTCATTAGTTATGGGGAATTTCACGTTAGTCTTGAGGGAGGTGTGATGAAAAATTCATTGAAGCAGGTACGTGATTTTTGGGTGACGAAAGAAATCTTTTTTTTTTTTCTTTTCTTTTTATATATATTATATATTATATTATATATATATGCATATATATATATATATACATATATAAAGAAATATATATACGTATAATATATAAATTTATTTTAATTATTATTTTATATATATATATATATATATATATATATAATATATATAAAAAGAAAAAAAAAGAAATCTTTATATAAATAATAAATAAATAAATATCATCATATATAATACATATATATATATATATATATATATATATGTGTGTGTGTATTATATATGATTATATATATATATAATTCTATATTATGTATGTTATAGGCATATATCATTTACCTGAAACACTATATGTTTATGGATACGTATATGAATATAATTATTATTAAAATTTTCAATTGATGATTTTTATTTAATGATTTTTGGTAGTATAGTTATAAGCTTGTCAAAATATATTGAAAAACTATTGTTCCTTCGTTACACTCGCTTCAATTAATCACTTCCTATTCGATCATTCATTTATTATCTTTTACTTAGCACTTAATTGTCTATTAAATATTTAATTGTTCATTTAATAATTTAATTATGTATCGATGAACAAAAAAAAAACGGAGAAAATAGGAGAGAAATAAAATTTTTTTAATTTGCCAATAACTTCGCGATTACTTTCTTCTTTTCTTGAAAATTTTTTATATAATCAAGAGACAAACAATTATGAATGCCATCGTAATATTTCATTCATTTTCATATTCACTCGTAAATTTTATATTTTTTTTTTTTTATTTCAGATTTTGACGGAAGGATTAGAAAATAATTTGGACATTGCGATCATGAAGGATCCAATTGGCTATCTATCACCATATCATTTGTATTTCCGGTTAAATTTGATGGTAAGTATACAAACAAATAATTTCTTTTCTTTTTTCTTTTTTTTTCTTTTTTTCCCCCTTCTAAGGACGTACATAATTTCTCTGCAAAGAACAAGGAAATATTTTTTTAATATTTCCACATCATCTTCTTTTCTCTGTTTTTTTTTTTTTTTTTTTTACGAACCTGCATAATGTATCGGAATTAATTTTCCTTCGCGCGAGAGAACTTACGTTGAAGATTGAATTAATAATCTTTTTAATCGAAAATAATGAAAGATGACGGCAAAACGAGTATCGGTATATGTACATATGTACAAAAATTTGTGATTTGTTATTTGCGATGATTTTCACGACGATCAATTAAACCGAAAAGAGAATAATTTAGTTTTAAAGAAATAAATTATTTGAATAAATTATTAATTTGGAAATTACTAATTTCTATAAAAAAAAAAAAATTTGCGAACGTTTAAACTTTACTTAATGCTCGTTGAAAATAATTGCACTTTTCTTTTATGTCAAAGGAAATAAAATGTAAGCACTTTGGAAGGAAGATCGAGTCGACAAGAAATCTTAAATTAGATGATGATAATGATCGAAAAATCGAAATAATGATGGAAATAATAAACAATGATCGAATTTTTGAAATTACGCTTTTATACAAAATGCCGAAAGTTAAGATCTTTTTCTTTCCATTTGTCGAAAATAATCGCACTTTCGTTTTTGCTTTTTCAAAAAAAAAAGGAAGTACTCCGCAAAAAAAAGACGAGCCAACAAAAGGTCCTACATTTAATGCGGGTAACGATCGACAATTTTGGAATCACACAGTTCAGAAGCTTCCAAGAAATTTTGTATAGAGACGTCGCAGATTTCTAGATTAGAATCAGGAAAAAAAATGCATACGAAGTTTCCTGTTAGATTTACATACGGATAAAGATTATTTTTGTATACTCAAAATGAACCGTCGATTCCAGGGCCATGTAATGAACCTTCGATCGTCGAAAGAAAGTTTAATTGGTATTAATGTTCGTGCTTATGAAATAAGCAAGCCCCTTTTGCAGCGTTTTATGGGTCAAGTATGGCCACAGTTGGGCGAGGATCATCCTCTTGCGTGGCAAACCGATGAACGAGCCGATCAGTTTTCATACCAAACGATCGCATTATATTTTGAAGATCGGTGACATTGCTTGATTAAAAAGACAAAAGTAGCGACGTTCAATGGGATCTCTGTCGTCTTCGATCCGCAGTTGATAGTTTAACGAGCCAAAGTACCGGCGCAAGGTGATTTAAACTTTCATTCGTATTTTCGTAAATCCGTATCGTCGACGTAGCAACAAAATATCCTTACTTTGATCCACGTTGATTTCCTTTCATTTCTCCAAAACGTTTCTCGGCGAAGCTTTGTATTCGTGATCAAAAGTGTCTCATTCAGTCTTTAGCGTTTGCTCGCTGCCAACCGCGCCATGATCCTGGATCGTGTAAACAGTAATGATACATAGGATGCTCATTCGTGAAACTGTAACGATGAAATGTTTATCGAATGAGTTGTCGTTGCATCTATTTCTACTTTACCGACGCATATAACTCGTTTATTTATTGTAAACGAGTCTTTATGCTCCACGTTAAATTTGTCATCTGTGGAAATTGTTATCAGTTTATTTATTTTTTTTTTCCATTGCTAGCAACCCTTACATATATATATGCGCTTGCGCATATTATTGCTGCGAAATTGCGATAAAATAAAAAACAATTAAAAATGAGAATGAAAAATTACGAGGATGGAACTTCGCCATTATTGAATATTTTATAACCAGACGAAGGTTTAACTGAATATTCATGAAATTGTACAATTTCAGGAGATACAGAAAAAGATCTAATTTTTGTTGTTTTTTTTTTTTGTATATCCTCGAATAGAAATTTTATCCATGTATATTCAGCAATAATTGGTAAATATATATCAGGGCAAATAAAGGAAACCTTCATATAAATTATTTGAATCATATGTGTATATATACATATAAAATCTATTTTTTTTATTTTTTCTTTTTTTTTTTGTTTTAATTAATATTACGACAAGAATCAGTTGATTTAGTAAGATATTTAATTATTGTAAAAATTAAAAGTGAGAGTATATTAATGAACGGATCGAATGGTATAAAAAGAAATTCTTCATATAAGTGTTCGTAGTAATGACAGATATCCCATCGTAGTTTTGAGAATCTACAAAACGGATTAAGGTGTAATGTATCGTTATGTTAATTTTAACTCAAATTGAAGATTCCTTTTTTTTTTTTTTTTTTTATTACTTACGTCGGTAAAGGAGGCCAATGATAGGACGAAGAATTTACCGGAAGTAAGCTGTTGTGGTTTCTTCATTCGTAACATGCAAATATTAACCATTTTTAAGTTGATCGGTGACACGTTATACCACTCGTAACGATAAAACGCGTTGCACAGGTTCGAACTCTAAATTTTCAAAACAATTTCAATGATTAGTAAATATCGAGAGATCGATATATCGCAGAGTGTCCTATCGAATTTGATCGCTATCAATTTAGTATTTTATTTTTCAAATGTTATTGGGCACTCCCATAAGTCTTAAATATTTGTTAATAAATACTAATCAGGTTTAGTTCCACTTAGGTCTCTGACTTTATCGAGAAAAGAAAAAAAATATTTTTGCTGCCGTATATCGTAAAGATACATTTTAAAAGTACAAGAAGAAGAAGAAGAAAAAAAAGAAATTATTTTGTTCTTAAAAATTAATCTAAACTAGGATTCTATCGATTATTTCAATTGAAATTTTATAGATTCTTTAAAAATGATTTATAAATTTTTTTTTTTTTTTTTTTTTTTTTTAATTTATGGTATATAAATTTACACGAAATAGATTGATGTTAAAATGAAAAATTATAAACAATTGATCCGATAATATATAGTGTGTCTCAATTTTAAAAGATACAGTAAAATTTGTCAATTTATTTGAAACTTTCAAATACTCAATTAATAATATCACATAATGCGTTCATAAATTATTAATAATTATTAATATTATGCGATTTATTTGTCAATTAAATTTCATTCACCTACAATTATAAATTTCACGGATTTATTAATAAACATTGTCGTTTGTAAAAGTTACTAATTTTGTTTTGTTTTTTTTTCGTGAAATAAAATCGATAAGAAATGAATTACGATAGCAAACTTACGAATGAATATTTAATAGAAATTGAAATATTTTTAATAGCAACGAAACAAATTTCACCGACGATCAAATTAAATAAGACACTGCCGTATCGCGTCAATTAATTTCAATTACTTCCTGAATAAGACACTCGCCGATGTAACAATAAGTAAACAATGTACTCAGGACGCCACAGGCGTACGAATAGAATAAGATCAATGTTATTCCCTCTTTGCTTACTGTGCTCTGGAAGAGAACTGTACACATTAAAAATAGAAGAAGAAAAAAACAAAAATAAATCAAAATAAATATCAGTAATATTCGTTAGATTTAATGACTTACATATCACATAATGTAATACATACCAGAAGTGTATTGTAACCGGATATACAAAGTTGTAACGTTGTTCCCATCAATTGTTGCAATATTATTACATTAAAATTGTCTTCTAAACTTTCTGCCTGCCTGAAAAAGAAAAAGACGTACAATAAAATATATCAAATATTTAGGCAACGTGGTGATAGTTGTAATTACGATAAATAAAGTATAAACAACGTTTATTTATACATTCGTTACAGAGATTGTAATCGTTTGATTATATAAAACTTTTTCTTCTTATAGAATTAATTGTCACGTTAAAATCGTATACGACGAGGAAATCGAATCTATATATATATATCTAAAAAAAATAATACGTAAAATTAATTATTTATATCAATATATAGATTTCGTTGGACAATCAAATGCATCATTTTTCTCTTTCTTTTCTAAAAATACATTTCAATCGTCTTAATATTTATTTCGATCAATAAAGAAATATAATCAGTCAAAAGTCATTCGTTATGTCGTTTCACGTGTAATTTCTTCGACGAGTTTTTGTTTTTGAAAATAAAAAAAAGAGCAACGTTGAAAGAAGTCGATTGATTTTAATGAAAGCTTGATGTAATCATCGAATAATCGATTGATACAAAACAAAAATGTTCGAACGATACGAAATCCAACGAAAAAATACTAAATATTCATTAATCTTTCGCCTTATTAAAACATATTTTTCACGTTTGAACGTGAAACGTTCCTTAATATTTATACAGTACAAATTTTCTTTTTCTTTCCGTTAGCTCCTAACAAATGTGACATTTGAACAAGTCTTCGTAATTTCGCAATCAACAATCCGTACAATCGCATAAAATTATAGTACAGTAATTAATAAAATTATCCCATGTATTAGGTGATTGCGTAAGTTCGTGCACGATTTACGAGATACGGCACCAACGTATCAAGCTTGGAAACTTATCGAAGCTCGTTTAAATGACTAAAAGCGATTGAATTATCGATGTTCGGTCTCTCAGCAATATCCTCGGTTGTATTCCTTGTGTTTCTTTCCACTGAGACATGCGCAATGTCGTCGTCAATGCCAGAAGGCCGTCCAGAGCGGGATTGATCCTCCATGTTGAAATCACCATTTCGAAATCCACCAAACCAACTTTTTGACTTGTTCTGAGAGCAAGAGAGCGCGGTCCAGATAAACGGTTTGAATATTTTTTTTGTCCTGCGATCCCAACACTCACGCCTTTCCAAAATTCATATAGCATTGCATGTCAGCAAACGCATCTTTTCGTTCTCCATTTTTAATGATTTCTCTTACGCACGAATGGACTTATCTGAACGATGTCTGACGCTAAATCGACGCAAGACAACGTCATCTAATCGATGTTATCAACAATAATCCACACGAAAAGCATAGAACTCCGGCGTGCAGTAACTCAATGCCATCTATGAAAATCGTGCAGGTACTTATGTAATCGTCCAATAGATTTTCTTTTTACCTTATCAATCTGTAATGTCGAAATACAAGTTTCCTTATGCTGCGTTGAAAACCAACGGAGTCGTCGAGAATTTCTCTTACGGTGCAACTGAGAATTCCGAATTGTGCGGTAACGTGAAATGCGAGATTGGTGAAGAGGCAATCGAATCCGACGAAACCTAGCACGATACACGGTACAACCAACGTCTGATAAATGCAGAGACAAACGTAGAGCCTAATGTCTCGTATGTCGATGATGGTTCGTGTTTTGTACGGTAGTTTGTAACTCAATGACGTATTTCTCATCGCTGTATACGAATAAAACAGAACGTATAATAAAAATATATACGATTTATATAAAATACGAATACGATAATTCACATGATACTTGTACGATTTGTACAATGATACGTATGAATATGATGACACCGAATTCAGAAAATCCAAATTTTTCGATGAATCAGGATCGACTATCGCGATTCGATTATTTCGATTCCGAGTAAATGAAAATATTCGACACTCCGAACATTTATCGAATTAATTGAGCTATTATTGTTGTTGTTGTTGTAAATTAATTTTAATGCTTTGTCTTTTTTTCAAATTAAAAGCCATAGTTGGTCTGTGACCATACTTATTTCGGGATTTTTTTTTCCATTTACCCATTGAATATTCAGATCGTATGGATTTGAAAGAAGTCGATTCATTTGACTGAAAGTCGATTAAACCGTCGGAATAATTAATTAAAAAATAAAAGTTATAAAAAACGCGACGTTCCAAATAAAGATACGAGAGAGTCATTAAACTTTCGTTTCTAAACGAAAGTCGGACATCATTTGTCGCATTATTAAAATATTAATTGTCGCGTGAAAGCGTGAAACATTAATCGATATACATATATATATATATATATTGAAATACATTTTATTTATTTTTTCGTTTGCCACGAACGAAGGAGATCTTCGACGACGTTCGTAATTTCGTAATAGCTCCGCGTATACGCAGGTAAATTGACAAAATAACAATTAATAAAATTATCTCTTGTATCAATTCGATAATACGATTACCCATTTGCACGTTAGGCAACAATTCCTGTATGTAATAAAATGCACCGGCAATGGTCATCGTCGGTACCGTTACTATGAAATAATATTTCGCCAATTTGGTATATTTCATGATAATGAATCTCTTCTCGATTGTATTGTAGTTGTCGACGATGATGAAATTATTTTGTACTTCGATGAGCAAACGTCTCAATGATCGTCTGTTTATCCAGCACATCGTTATTTTCGTTAACGTCATTACAAGTAATACGTTTTCGGTGAATATTGCCATGTTAACGTCGAAATCGTGATTCTCATGTGTCAATTCGGCAAACGTAAACGAACAATGTAAGAAGAGATAAGTGAAGAAAAAGAAAAAAAGGGCATTAGATATTTCGAGGGGCCAAATTCCAACGTATTTCAGCAACAGTCTGTTCCATAGTAATGACTTCATTACTTCGTTTACGTCGATTGTCTGTAATAATAATAATAATAATAATAATAAGAACACATATATATATATATATATATATATACATATACAAATTAGTAAATAATTGAGAAAGATATAAAAAGTTATTAAGGGAGCAAGGAACTGTTTTTTGTATCTATAGTTTAAAAAAAAAAAATTATATAACGTGACGTTAACGATTTCGTTAACACGATAAAATCGATAGCTTGGTACAATAAATAAATAAAAAAAAAAAAAATAGCTTCCTTAAGATTAATAATATATATTTGTAAATTTTTAAATTATCAAAGATATTTTGTTTTCTACTTCTTCTTCTTCTTCTTCTTCTCATTTAAGGGAAATTACAAAAAAAAAAAGATTTCTTCAAATTCTTAAAGTATTTCCTAGGGTGAAAAAATTAGGTTGAATTATACGAGTGGTATCATCGATTGATCTGATAAAATCGATAGTTTTTAATAGCGATAATAAATATTTTTTTATTATATATTGATATATTGAATTTTAATTGGAAATATTTCAATCCGTTCCTTTGTCCAAAAAATATTATCTATACACGTGTATTAATTTCTATTCATTGTAATACAAATTTTCTTAATAATTTTCTTAATAATAAAAAAAAAAAAAGAAATAAAGAAAAAAAATAATTTATACCTTCGGAGCCACTGTGCGGTGTAATAATTAATCATAGATTGTAAACGTAATTAATATACTAATACGCCTCAATAATTAACAAATTAACATTTTCTATTGTGCTTCAACTTTTGATTTCATCGTGTATTACAAAATAAATAATTAAAATAATAAAAATAAAGAAAATGAAAACAAGTATTAGCAAAATAGTTCTTAATATACAATCACTATAGTATAATGTAACATAAATGCTACAAAAAAAAAAGACTAGATAAAATAACAACGATATTATTACACAAAAAAATAAGAAAAACGATATCAATCAAAAGATTATTGTGAAACTTTCATAATTATTATGCGTTTCCATTTTTACTTAAATTAATGATAAATAAGAAATTTTGTTGAAATGAAAAAAATAAACGAGAAATCGCGTAATCGAGATTTCTACTTGGATAGAAAAGCATTACTTCCTTTTCGAAAATAAAAAAAAGAAATTGTCGTGAACGAAGTCATCGATTATAAAAAAAATTCTATACATAAGTCGCACTAAAATATAAGCTAATATAGTACACAATACAAATCAATACGATAATTTTTAATTCGATATAATTTAGTAAATCCACAAAAAATAATTTTATCTAAATTAAATCATTTCCAATGACACCATATTAAAAATAAAATCTGAAGAATAGGAATGCTATATCATCGACATAAAAAAAAAGAAACAGCAAAATTCACTGAGTAAGAACATATTAATTATATATATATAAACAATATAAACGAGCGATATCAAAATTACACGCTTAACTGGACTAACAGTGCAACGAGAAAAAAATATCATCGTTCTTACTTCTTTTTTTGTCCCCATCTTATCCCTTTGAAGGTTCACAAACGACTGACGGCAAAACGGTCGATTAACCTCCCTTGTAAACTCTTTTTTCAAAAAAGAAAAGGGTTCGAAATGCAGGTTTGAATAATGAAGTCAGCAAGGAGAAAAAAATGAAGATAGTATGCCTGTAAAATTAAACGGAAAAAAAAGGGTATTAGAAAATAGATCGACCAACTGTATCACGTTAAAACAAGGGTCGACAATCTAAAGATAAAACATTAACAGCACCCTACCGCTGTGATCGGAAAAATATTCAGCGACCACATCGATCCATAAAAACTTTGTTGCTGCAACTATAATTCGCACGTTTTCTCTTCACTTTTTTTTTTCTTTTCTTCTACGGCCGTTAATTCGCTCGTCCAGAGGTCGTTGATATTCCCCTTTGTAAAAAAAAGTTTCACGTAAAGTAACTTTTCCATCGGGGTGATAGATCGACGACTATAATGACCTTCCAACGTGTATATCCCCCTCTTTCTAATATGTTGCATCCTGTTTCCTCGTTAGGTACAAAAGTTTTTCATTCCTGCGGTGTACGTCGTACGGATGGTATCGGTCGAACCAAGAGAGACACCATAGCAATCTTCTTACCGTCGGTTAATTGTCGTCATTTCGAATGTGTTAATTATACGTTTGTACAATGCGTACGAATCGTGAACAAGTTTAACGATGCTGCTGTGAACAAGTTTTGAAAATATCGATACATTTCCGACGTCCATACCTATAATTACCTTCTATATATCCATCCGATTGCCATAACTTCGTGGCTAACTTTGTCCTGCGATAATTACGTGCATCATACTAACCGTAATACATCGTGTTTGCAATCAATTGCCGACGATAATAGGAGACGTCCCACTTATATTCGAATTGAAGCAGAAAAATCAATTGAAGGACAATCAACACTATCCGTCGGCATGTTCAATCGTATATACAATTTATTTATTGAATACCGAGTGAGTAGAATAATTGTTATTATTGTTGTTATATATTATAATATTAATATTATATAACACAATAAAAATATATTCTTATATTTATATAATCTTATATATTTAGAATAATATACAGAATACGATTTTCTGTTTGGATTTCTTGAGCTACGTGAAACTCAAAAAATTTTTTATGAATAAACAATGCCAATTAATTTATTTTAAAATTCGCGAAAAAAATGATGACGAATTGATGGAAAAATAAAAGATATGAAAAAAAAAAAAATAAGGAAAGTGGAAATATTTTCTCTCTTTTTTTTTTTTTCTTTTTATTAAGTTGCATTATCAACAGACTTAGAACGACTCTTAATTAATGGGTAAAAATTAATGTGTTCTCGTTAATAAGTGGACTGAAATATAATAACGAGAGATCTTCAAAGAAGAGTTCGTAGTAGTGACAGATACCCCATCGTAGTTTTGAGAATCTATGAAACATTTTATCGTCTAATATATTTTAATATTAACTTGAGTATAAATAGAAGAATTTTTTTTTTTTTTTCTTAAACACTTACGTCGGTAAAGGACGCCAATGATAGGACGAAAAATTTACCGGAAGTTAGTTGTTCTGGTCTCTTCATTCGCATCAAACAAATGTTAACCATTTTTAAGTTCGTAGGTGACACGTTATACCACTCGTAACGATAAATTGCGTTGCTCAGATTCCAACTCTAAATTTTTTTAATTAAATTCAACGATTAGTAAATATCGAGAGATCGATATATCATAAGATGTCTTATCGAATTTGATCGCAACAAACTTGTTTTTTCTTTTTTTTTTTTTTTTTTTTATAAGTCGTAAATATTTTTTAATTAATAATAGAAAGAAATATTTTTGTTGTCGTATATTGTAAAACAGCATTTCAAAAAATCAAGAAGGAAAGAAAACTAAAATAAATTTTTTTTTCATATAAATTGTTCTGTTTTTCTTTCATTTATGGTAAATAAATATTTGTCAAATAAGTTGATATCGAAATAAAAAATTCGCTGTAACATACAGGGTGTTACTATCCTAATGAATATAATAATACACATCCGTTTCCGATGAATCTATAAAAGAATGATTCAAACAAAATTTTCTACGTTTTGCGAGAGAAATGTGATCTTGTTAAACTCAGGCACCCTTTATATAAATATATCGATTAATATATATCAATAAATCAATCTAATCACTTAATTTAATTTATGTCATACTTAATGATACAGGAATGGTTCATTAATTTATTTAAAAATATAACAATCCTGGCATTCGAAATACTTGATAATTAATATTACTTTATATGTCAAACGAAATAATAATTATTATTAATTCGAAGCTAAATATTGTACGAGTTTAAATTCAGTATCGGAATTAAGATTACAAATTTATTGTTAAACGTTTTTCTTCGTAAAAGTGATTTTGTTTATTTGCTTTCTTTTGTAAAATCATATAAACATAATTTCATTATAACAACAAACTTACGAATGAGTATTCATTACAAATTGAAGTATTTTTAATAGCAACTTAATTATATTATCGACGATCAAATTAAATAAGACACCCTGAATCACGTCAATTAATTTCAATTACTTCCTGAATAAGACACTCGCCGATGTAACAATAAACGAACAATGTACTCATTGTGCTCAAAGCATAAAAACAGAATATGAGCAACGTTAATGCTTCCTTCTTTACTGTGTTCTGAAATAAAATAGTAATGATTAGAAAATAAATAAATCAGATATAATCCTTACGATAAGTACGATTAACGTATTTCGTGTAATAGGTACCAGAAGTGTGTGGTAACCAGATTCACAAAGTTGAAACGTAGTGCCCATTAACTGTTGCAGTATTATTACATTAAAATTATCTTCCAATGCTTTTGCTTGTCTAAAAAAAAAAAAAAAAAAAAAAACATTGTAATAACAAGACATTAATGTATCACGATTATAGATGTAATGCGATAAATTAAATATAAAAAAAAAAATATATGTATATATTCATTTGTTGGACAGATTTTAACGTAAAACATGATTATAGATGATATATGATAAATTAAATTTCATTTCTAAAAATTAATATTTATCATTAATTATTGATACCAATATACGTATTGTAGGCTAATTAAATCCTTCTTATTTTTCTTTTTCTTAATTTATTTTTGATTGTCCGGGCATTGATGAATATTAATAAATCGATCTCGAGAAAAATATTTCAAACAGATTTTACATTTGTTCCAGTTCGCGTGGAATTCGTGGACGTTATAAAAAAAAAAAAAAACATCATTGGTCACTGTTTGAAAAAAAAAATAAAAAAAAAAACCAAAGAGGGTTGTCTTTTCGAAAAGTTACCTTGATAACTGACACAAAATATGTATACGTTAATTGTCACGATATTTCACCAATTTAAATTTAACAACTCAAGTTAGAGAAATGATTTCATTCGTTAAATTTCTTCGAGTCAACGAAAATCGAGATTTGTAATTTTATTAACAACACCAAAAAAAGAAAAAAGCGAGAAATTTTGTATCGTATTTAAAAAAAAAAAAAAAAAATTATCTCATCAATTCGTTATTACCTTATCAATTTGTAATGCCGAAGTACGAGCTCTCTCATATTACGTTGAAAACCATTGGAGTCGTCGAGAATTTCTTTAACCATAAAACTGAGAATTCTAAATTGTGCGGTAACGTGAAATGAGAGATTGACGAACAAACAATCGAAACCGACGAAACCTAATACAATACTCGGTATTACCAGCATCTGATATAAACAGAGACAAACGTAAATACCAACGTCGTGAACTTCGACTATGGTCCGTAATTTGTACGGTAGTTTGTAACTCAATGACGAATTTCTCATCGCTGTAACGAACGAAATATAATATATAATAAAAATCTATATATGATACGAATACATTAGTTCGTACGATACGTGTATGATTTGTACAAAAATACATATGAATTTTGGATACTGAATTCAGAAATTGAAATTTCGATGAATTAGGAGCGACGATTGTGAATCGAATATGTCGATTTTGAGTAAATGAAAATATCGGACACATCGAACGTTTATCGAATTTGTTAAGCTATCATTGTCATTGTTATCGTAAATTAATTTCAATGTTTTTCTTTCTTTTTCGAATTAAAAACCATTAAATAAGTTAGTAACCATACTTATCGTAGTAGTGTCTCGTATATTTTTTTTTCTTCATTTTTTCATCGAATATTAAGAACGTTTGCATTTGAAATAAGTCGATTGATTTGAATGACGATTTGATTAAATCATCGAAATAATTGATTAAAAAAGAAAAGTAAAAGTTAAAACGATACGAAATCCAACAAAAAAAAAATACTAAATAGTCATTAAACTTCCGATTCGAAGCGGAAGTGGGGACCGTTATATTTCGCATCGTTAAAATATATTTTTCGCGCGAAAACACGAAACGTTGCTTAATATTAATATATATAAATTATTTTTTCTCTTCGTTCGTTCCTAAGAAAGGAGATATTTGTTCAAATTAAAAACCATTAAGTAAGTTAGTAACCATACTTATCGTAGGACTCATTCATTTTTTCATCGAATATTAAGAACGTTTTCATTTGAAAGAAGTCGATTGATTTGAATGACAGCTTGATATAATCATCGAATAATCGATTGATACAAAACAAAAATGTTCAAACGATACGAGATCCAACGAAAAAATACTAAATATTCATTAATCTTTCGACTTATTAAAACATATTTTTCACGTTTGAACGTGAAACGTTCCTTAATATTTATACAGTACAAATTTTCGTTTTCTTTTCGTTAGCTCCTAACAAATGTGACATTTGAACAAGTCTTCGTAATTTCGCAATCAACAATCCGTACAATCGCATAAAATTATAGTACAGTAATTAATAAAATTATCCCATGTATTAGGTGATTGCGTAAGTTCGTGCACGATTTACGAGATACGGCACCAACGTATCAAGCTTGGAAACGTATCGAAGCTCGTTTAAATGACTAAAAGCGATTGAATTATCGATGTTCGGTCTCTCAGCAATATCCTCGGTTGTATTCCTTGTGTTTCTTTCCACTGAGGCATGCGCAATGTCGTCGTCAATGCCAGAAGGCCGTCCAGAGCGGGATTGATCCTCCATGTTGAAATCACCATTTCGAAATCCACCAAACCAACTCTTTGACTTGTTCTGAGAGCAAGAGAGCGCGGTCCAGATAAACGGTTTGAATATTTTTTTTGTTCTGCGATCCCAACACTCACGCCTTTCCAAAATTCATATAGCATTGCATGTCAGCAAACGCATCTTTTCGTTCTCCATTTTTAATGATTTCTCTTACGCACGAGTGGACTTATCTGAACGATGTCTGACGCTAAATCGACGCAAGACAACGTCATCTAATCGATGTAATCAACAATAATCCACACGAAAAGCATAGAACTCCGCCGTGCAGTAACTCAATGCCATCTATAATAATCGGCCACGAACTTATGCAACCATCCAATATAAATTTGTTATAACAAACGATTACCCATTTTAACGTTCGGCAACAGTGCACGAACGTAATAAAATCCAGTTGTTAATGTCATCGATGTTACCGCTAATAATAGATAATATTTCGCCAATTTTGTATATTTCGTGAATACGAATCTCTTCTCAAACGTATCGTAGCTGTCGGCAGTGAAATTATTTTGTATTTCAGCGAGCAGCCGTCCAAGTGCACGTCTGTTCATCCAACACGACGTTATTTTCATTAACGTCATTAGAATCAATAAGTTTTCGTCAAAGATCGCCATGTAAACGTCGAAATCGTGTTTACGATACGTCAATTCGGCAAATGCCAACGAACAATGTAAGAATAGATAAATGAAGGTAAAGAGAAATATGGTATTGGAAATTTCGAGGGGCCATATTCCGAGATATTTCAGTAATAGTCTGTTCCATAATATTGACTTCCTTGCCTCTGGTATGTCGATCATCTGTAATAATAATAATAATAATAATAATAATAATTATTGTTATTATAACAACAACAATAATAATAATAATACGTATATATATATATATATATATATATATATATATATATATAAGTTAGTAAATATTTTATAAAGATATAATAAAATATTATAAATGGAACATGGAACATTATTATTTTGTAACTAAAGACTAAAAAAAAAAAAAAGAAAAAAAAAAAAGAAATCATATTACGTGTTATGAATGATTTCGTTTACACGATAAAATCGATAACCGGTAATATTAAATAAATAAAAACAAAAATAGATTCATTAATATTTATAATATATACAATTGCGAATTATTAAATGAATCGAATATTTAAAAGAAAATTTGTTCGATAAACAAATTTTTCCACGAAGAAAAAATTATGTCGAACTTATGCGAATGACGTCACTGATTCGATGAAAGGAATAGCTTTTAATAACGACAATAAATGTTTCTTATTATATTTTGATATATTAAATTTCAATTTGATATATCATAATCCGTTTTCTTGTCCAAAAAATATTATTTACACGTGTGTATTATTTTTTCGTAATTTATTGTAATACTAATTTTGTGAATTTTATTAATAATATTTTAATACACAAAAAAGACACGATTTATACCTTCGAAATAACAATAAAGTGTAGTAATTAATTTGTATACATAATTAATATAAGATACACATACGCATATGCAGACGTTATCGACTTCTCAATTAATCACTATTGTTATCATGTAATTTAAAAAAAAAAAAAAAAGAAATAATTTCCCACGTTAATCGTTAAAGATTCTTTTTCTATAGAAGATGAACGAAAAAGAATTTTTTATTTATACTTAGTATAACCATTCAGTATTGTAGTCACATACGATCAATATCCACTAATACGTTTCAATAGTTAACAACTTAACATTTTCTTTTGTGCTTCAATTTTTATCTCATCGGGTTTTATGAAATAAATAATAAAAATAAAAAAATTAAGAGAATGAAAAACAAGGATTAGCAAAAAGAGTTCTTAATACATAATCACTATAATTTACTGTAACATAAATGTTACAAAGAAATATTAGAAAAAAAAAACCAACGATATTATTACGCAAAACAATAAGAAAAACGTTACCAATAAAAAGATTACTGCGAAACGAAATTATTATGCGTTTCCATTTTTACTTAAATTAATGAAAAGTAAGAAATTTTGTTGAAATGAAAAAAATAAACGAGAAATCACGTAATCGAGATTTCTATTTGGATAGAAAAGCATTACTTCCTTTTTCGAAAATAAAGAAAAAAAGTTGTCTTGAAAAAACTCATTGACCATAGAAAAAAATTCTATACATACGTCTCTTTAAAAAATAAAATAAAATGGTACACGTCCAAAATCAATTCGATAATTTTTAATTCAAGATAATTTATTAAGTCCACAAAAAGAAAAACAAAAAAATATTTTAACTAAATTAAATCATTTCCAATGACACCATATTAAAAATAAAATCTGAAGAATAGGAATGCTATATCATCGACATAAAAAAAAAAAGAAACAGCAAAATTCACTGAGTAAGAACATATTAATTATATACATATAAACAATATAAACGAGCGATATCAAAATTGCACGCTTAACTGGACTAACAGTGCAACGAGAAAAAAATATCATCGTTCTTACTTCTTTTTTTGTCCCCATCTTATCCCGTTGAAGGTTCACAAACGACTGACGGCAAAACGGTCGATTAACCTCCCTTGTAAACTCTTTTTTCAAAAAAGAAAAGGGTTCGAAATACAGGTTTGAATAATGAAGTCAGCAAGGAGAAAAAAATGAAGATAGTATGCCTGTAAAATTAAACGGAAAAAAAGGGTATTAGAAAATAGATCGACCAACTGTATCACGTTAAAACAAGGGTCGACAATCTAAAGATAAAACATTAACAGCAACCTACCGCTGTGATCGGAAAAATATTCAGCGACCACATCGATCCATAAAAACTTTGTTGCTGCAACTATAATTCGCACGTTTTCTCTTCACTTTTTTTTTTCTTTTCTTCTACGGCCGTTAATTCGCTCGTCCAGAGGTCGTTGATATTCCCCTTTGTAAAAAAAAGTTTCACGTAAAGTAACTTTTCCATCGGGGTGATAGGTCGACGACTATAATGACCTTCCAACGTGTATATCCCCCTCTTTCTAATATGTTGCATCCTGTTTCCTCGTTAGGTACAAAAGTTTTTCATTCCTGCGGTGTACGTCGTACGGATGGTATCGGTCGAACCAAGAGAGACACCATAGCAATCTTCTTACCGTCGGTTAATTGTCGTCATTTCGAAAGTGTTAATTATACGTTTGTACAATGCGTACGAATCGTGAACAAGTTTAACGATGCTGCTGTGAACAAGTTTTGAAAATATCGATACATTTCCGACGTCCATACCTATAACTACCTTCTATATATCCATCCGATTGCCATAACTTCGTGGTGAACTTTGTCCTGTGATAATTACGTGCGTTATACTCACCGTAATGTCACAAGTTTGCAATCGATTATCGAGAATAACAGTTTGACGTTCTTACATTCTAATTGATGCCGAAACATCAATAGAAGGACAATCAATATTATTCGTTTGTATGTTCAATCGGGTATACAGTTTATTTATTGAATACTCGGTGAGTATAATAATTTTTACTTTTGTTGTTAGACGTCATTATATTAATATTGTATAATATAATAAAAATATATACGTATATTTATATAATCTCTCTCTCTCTCTCTATATATATATATATATATATATATATATATATATATATATATATATATATATATATATATACATTTATCAAATTTAGTATAATATACACGATTGGATTTTCCGTTAAGATTTTGCTATCGACGTGAAGTTCAAAAACTCTCCTGATGAAACAATGCACATAAATTTATACAAATATTTCCGAAGAAATGACGTCGAATTAACGAGTGAAAGAAAATATAGAACGGAGATACGGTTTCCTTTAGATTTTTTTTTTTTTTTTTTTTTTTTTTTTTATTAATAAGTGCACCAACTGGCATAGAACTAGGTTCAATTAATGGGAAAAAAAATAAATGTGTTATCCTTAATAAGTGCGGAAGAAAAGAATTAAAAGATCTTCAAAGAATAGTTCGCAGTAGTGACAGATATCCCATCGTAGTTTTGAGAATCTATAAAACATTTTAACGAGTAATATATTTTAAAGTTAATTTAAATATAAATACAAGAATTTTTTTCTCTTTTTTTCTTAAACACTTACGTCGGTGAAGGCGGCCAATGATAGGACGAAAAATTTACCGGAAGTTAGTTGTTCTGGTCTCTTCATTCGCATCAAGCAAATGTTAACCATTTTTAAGTTCATAGGTGACACGTTATACCACTCGTAACGATAAATTGCGTTGCTCAGGCTCAAACTCTAAATGTTTTCGAATAATTTCAATGGTTAGTAGTTATCGAGGGATCGATATGTTGCAGGAGTGTCCTATCGAATTTGATCGCAATCAATTGGTTTCACATTTTTGCAAATATTATAAGGCCACTCCAATAAGTCGTAAATATTTTTTGTATTAAATACAAATCGATTTTGGTTCTCCTTAAGTCTCTGACGTGGCCGATAAAAAAATATTTTTCTTGTCTTACATTTTAAAGTAACGTCTCAAAAATACGAGAAAGAAAAGGAAAGTAGATAAATTATTGTTTATAAAAATTAATCTATTTCTTTCATTTATAGTAAGTAAATTGTTGTCGAATAGATTGACGTTAAATTTAAATATCATAAATAACTCAATCATTAACATACAGGATGTCTCGATTCAAATGGATATAAAAATATACTCCTTCGATCTCATTGGATATATCGACGAATGTTACGAATGAAATTTTCCACGTTTAGTGAGAGAAACGTGATTTCGTTAAAATCAGGCACCCTTTATATGAATATATCGATTAATATATATTAATGAATCAATTTAATCACTTAATTTAATTTACGTCATACGTAATGTTTCAGGAATGATTAATAAATTTGTTTAATAATATAACGAACCTAGCATTAGAAACATTTAATCAATAATCTTACTTGATGTTTCATACGAATTAATATCAATTATTTATACGATGCGAAATATTGAACGATTTTAAATACAACTGATATTCCATTATTAATTAAAACTCATTTAGTTTCAGAATAAAAATAACACATTTATTCATAAACGTTTTTGTTCGTAAAAGTGATTCTTTCTCTTTCCTTTCCTTTGTCGAATCGAGTGAAAACAAATAAATCATAATAAAAAATTTACGAACGAATATCCATTAGAAATTAAAATATCGTTAACGGCAACTGCACAATTTTTTTTCAAACGATCAAGTTAAATAAGACACCCTATATCTCGTCAATTAATTTCAATTACTTCCTGAATAAGACACTCGCCGATGTAACAATAGGTAAACAATGTACTCAATGTGCTCATAGCATAGAAACAGAATATGAACAACGTTAATCCTTCTTTTTCTACCGAGTTCTATAAGAAAATTGTGGACATTAAAAACAAACAAAGAAAAATAAGCAATCAACGACAGATATATTCGTTACATTAGTGCGTTAACATATCACGCGTATTAGGTACCAAAAGTGTATTGTAACCAGATGCACAAAGTTGAAACGTTGATCCCATCAATTGTTGCAATATTATTACATTAAAGTTATCTTCCAAAGTTTTCGCTTGCCTAAAAAAAAAAGAGAAAGGAAAACAACAATTTCGAATAAAATATATAAGACACTTCTTACTTAACACGATGATAGACGTAATACGATAAATAAAGTATAAAAAATATTCATGTGTGTGTGTGTGTGTGTGTGTGTGTGTGTGTGTGTGTGTGTGTGTGTGTGTGTGTGTGTGTGTGTGTGTGTGTGTGTGTGTGTGTGTGTGTGTGTGTGTGTGTGTGTGTGTGTGTGTGTGTGTGTGTGTGTGTGTGTGTGTGTGTGTGTGTGTGTGTGTGTGTGTGTGTGTGTGTGTGTGTGTGTGTGTGTGTGTGTGTGTGTGTGTACATTTGTCACTGAGATTATAATTTTTTGTTTTAGGTGTATCATTTTCTTCGTACAGGATGTGACCTGCGAAATATAATATTTCAGGCGTATGCCACTCGTTTCTCATTCACGTGGAATATTTCGTCGTTATAACAAAAAAGAAGAAAAAAAATTGTAGGTTTCTGTTACTTTAAGAAAAAAAAAAAAAAAAAAAAAGGAAAACTAAGTTGACTTTTTGGGAGAAGATCGTGGAAGAACACTTACTACGAATAAAGTCACCACGCATAGTTGACGTGATATTTCGGCAATTAAATCGAACAAAATCGAGTTCGTAGTATTGTCTATTTAAATATGACCCCGATATTTTACATAACTCGTAACTTGAATTGCGTCGAGAACATCGCGTAGTAACATCGCCCAGATTTCAATTAATGTCGTCTCGCAACGGTCCAGAGATGATGATCGATTCGCACGGAGGATCTGTCCCATGTCTCTTCCTTGGGCGTCAGTATTATAGACCCGTTGGACGCGATGAAAAGGGCGACGGCATTAGGCTAGATTACCGTAGGCCGTTAGCATAATACCGTTCGCCTCGTCAACCGATAGTATCCCGCGTGGCTCGTGATGATGTTGCGCGTGAAAATGATTACAGCGCGTATGTAAAATCTCACAATATACTTTTTATTTCAACAGGCTATAGTTGTTGGTACGTGCTCGTATAATGGTAATGGCTCATGCGACTTGCTGTTGAGTCTGACATATGTAAGACAACCGATTTGATGTTACGAGTCTGGTGTATGACTTAAGATTGACTGATTTTAGACTGGTCTGTGACTTGACCGATGGTTTTAGTCTGATTTATGTATGACGACTGACTCGTGCCCACTGACTTCTCGGCGCTTCTCCGACTAATCGTTGAGATAAAATAATGAGATCAGGGAAAGGGAAGGAAGATGCTCATTGGTCGAGCGCGGGTCAAGGACAATTCGCAGAAATGTTTATATTTCAGGCAAAGGTCTTTGTCGAAGCGATTGTATAGATCCACGTCATAATCATTTTGTACTTGAGAAGGATATGCCTGGCCTGACGTATCAACGAGTAACAAAAGACGCTTAAGAAATACAAGATAACGCTCGAGATCAGAGCAGCGTCGACTATAGGCTTATCGGATTAATGTCTATTCTTAAAAATTCTATTTCTAAGGACGGATAGGCCTGACAAAAATAAATACGACTTTTAGAAGCAAAAACTATTGTTGTTGGACGTTGCGCACGTGTGCGTCGACGATTGTATTGCATAGAAATTGAAAAGAAAAAAAAATGGTTCTGTTACATCGAAAAAATTACCTTACCAATTTGTTTTTACCTTATCAATTTGTAATGACGCAGTACGAGTTCCCTTATATTACGTTGAAAGCCATTAGTATCGTCGAGAATTTCTCTGAGCATACAGCTTAGAATTCCAAATTGTGCGGTAATGTGAAATGAGAGATTCGCGAACAAACAGTCGAATCCGACGAAACCAAGTACAATACTCGGTACTACCAACATCTGATAAATACAGAGAAAAACATAGATCCTAACGTCGCGTATATCGACGATGGTTCGTGTTTTGTACGGTAGTTTGTAACTCAATGACGAATTTCTCATCGCTGTAACGAACAAAATATAATATATAATAAAAATCTATATATGATACGAATACATTAATTCGTACGATACGTGTATGATTTGTACAAAAATACATATGAATTTTGGATACTGAATTCAGAAATTGAAATTTCGATGAATTAGGAGCGACGATTGTGAACGAATATGTCGATTTTGAGTAAATGAAAATATCGGACACATCGAACGTTTATCGAATTTGTTAAGCTATCATTGTCATTGTTATCGTAAATTAATTTCAATGTTTTTCTTTCTTTTTCAAATTAAAAGCCATTAAATAAGTTAGTAACCATACTTATCGTAGGAGTGTCTCGTATATTTTTTTTCTTCATTTTTTCATCGAATATTAATACCGTTTGCATTTGAAATAAGTCGATTGATTTGAATGACGGTTTGATTGAATCATCGAAATAATTGATTAAAAAAGAAAAGTAAAAGTTAAAACGATACGAAATCCAACAAAAAAAAATACTAAATAGTCATTAAACTTCCGATTCGAAGCGGAAGTGGGGACCGTTATATTTCGCATCATTAAAATATATTTATCGCGTGAAAACACGAAACGTTGCTTAATATTTATATATGTATATATAAATTTTCTCTTTCCTTTCCTTCGATCTTAACGAAGATGATATTGAACGAGGTTGCATTATTTCGTAACAAAAAAATCTGTATACGCACGTAAATGGATAGTATAGCGATTAATAAAATTATTTCACGTATAAATTTGACAAAACGTTTACCCATTTGCACGTTGGGCAATAACGCACGGATGTAATAAAACGATGTGGCAAATGTCATAGTTGGTACCGCTATTAAAAAATAATATTTCGCCAATTTGGTATATTTCGTGAAAATGAATCTCTTCTCTAACGTATTGTAATTGTCGGCGATGAAATTATTATTCACTTCTACGAGCAAATGTCTTAATGATTGCCTGTTCATCCAGCAGGTCGTTATTTTCGTTAGCGTCATTAAGAGCAACACGTTTTCGGTGAAAATTGCCATGTTAACTTCGACGTCGTGCTTCTCGTGTGTTAATTCGACAAACGTAAACGTACAATGTAAGAAGAGATAAATGAAAAAAAAAAGGAATAGGACATTGGAAATCTCGAGGGGCCAAATTCCAACGTATTTCAACAATTTTCTGTTCCATAGTATAGACTTCATTGCCTCGCTTACGTCTATTTCCTGCAATTATAATAATAATAATAATAATAATAATAATAATAATAATAATAATAATAACAATAATAATAATAATAATAATAACAATAATATATATATATGTGTGTGTAGATAAAAGTTAGTAAATAGTTGGGAAAGGTATGATGAATTATTGGAAATAAAATAACGAACTTTTTAACCAAGTAATCAACGCAAAAGGAAAGAAGAAATGAAAGGGAAAAATCATTGTCAAGATATTTTACAATTATTACGTATCACCTATCTTCGTCGTTATAAAAAGAAATTTTTCGCGTTCAAATAAATTATTTAGAAACCAAATGATCTAAATCACTAATCTGAAAAAGAATGTTCATTTCCGCTTCGTGAAATAAAAAGGAAACATTATCGTGAACAAATTTATTGATTATGGAAAAGTAATTCCATAAATATGGCGATCGATGGAATAGTCATTAATATTCAATGCGAAAGTCAGTTGGATCAATTCTAAATCAACATAAATTAGAAAATAAAAGATTAAAAAATTAAAAGAATTGTTGTTGGATTGATTTCATTCCAATGTTATCATATTAATAATAAAATCTATACATTGATAATACTTTAGAATCTGGTTAAAAAAAAAAAGAAAAAAAATATTACTGAAAGAAATTTTGCAACAATCATATGATCCTTATTATGATAATAAACAGATATTGTTTGAAAATAAAAACAATAAATAAGAAACCAAATAATCTAGATATCTAATCTGAAAAATAGGATTCACGAGATAAAAAAAAAATTATCGTCGACAGACCAATTGATTAGAAAAAAGAAAAGAAATGTTATTAATGTTGCGATCTAAAAAAAAAAAAGGGAAAAAAAATAAACAGCTATTGCAATACAATTCCAAAATCGATACGATCGATTTGAACGAAATACGATTGAACAAAATCAGAAATAAAGGGAGAAACAAATTCTTATGAGATTGATATCATCCCGATGTCATCGCGTTAGTAACAAAACCCATATATCAATAATATGCTGCGATATGACGGGGGAAAAAAGGAAAAAAAGAAAAAAGAATCTACAAGCAAAATAAAAATAACATACAAACGATATGTACTTGTGCGATTTGAAAATTACATACTGCACGGGAGTGACAGTTTAACGAGCAAAAAATATTATCCGTCTTACTTCCATTTTTGTCTTCATGTTATCCCTTTGAAGGTTCACAAGCGACTGACGGCAAAACGGTTGATCGACCTCCCTTGTAAACTTCCATTTTGAAAAAAGAAAAGGATTAGAAATGCACGTTTAAATAATACAGTCCAGTCCAGGGAAAAAAAATGAAGGAAGTTTGTCCGCGACATTAGACGGGGGTAAAAAAAACTTATTAGAGAATTGATCGGTTAACCGTATCACGTTGATACGGTTAAGGCCTTGACTATCCGAAGATAAAATATTTATTCGATTTTATCCGATGTTCAGCGACTACATCGATCGAAATATACTTCGTCGTTGCAACTATCATTCGCACGTTTTCTCTTCATTTTTATTTTTTCTTTTTTTTTCTACGGCCGTTCATTCGCTCGTCCAAGGGTCGTTGATATTCCCCCTTTGTAAAAAAAAAGTTTCACGTAAAGTAACTTTTCCATCGGGGTGATAGGTCGACGACTATAATGACCTTCCAACGTGTATATCCCCCTCTTTCTAATATGTTGCATCCTGTTTCCTCGTTAGGTACAAAAGTTTTTCATTCCTGCGGTGTACGTCGTACGGATGGTATCGGTCGAACCAAGAGAGACACCATAGCAATCTTCTTACCGTCGGTTAATTGTCGTCATTTCGAATGTGTTAATTATACGTTTGTACAATGCGTAAGAATCGTGAACAAGTTTAACGATGCTGCTGTGAACAAGTTTTGAAAATATCGATACATTTCCGACGTCCATACCTATAACTACCTTCTATATATCCATCCGATTGCCATAACTTCGTGGCGAACTTTGTCCTGCGATAATTACGTGCATCATACTAACCGTAATACATCGTGTTTGCAATCAATTGCCGACGATAATAGGAGACGTCCCACTTATATTCGAATTGAAGCAGAAAAATCAATAGAAGGACAATCAACACTATCCGTCGGCATGTTCAAACGCATATACAGCTTATTTCTTGAATACCGAGTGAGTATAATAATTTGGATTATTGCCGTTGTATATTATTGTATTAAGATCATTTGACTTAATGAAGATATACGGGATAAGATTTTTTTATGAGGATTCCGTGACTAACGTAAAAATAAAAAAAATAAAATTTCTTATGATCAAACGATGCAAATTAATTTGTATTAAAATTCCCGAAGAAACGATGACGCGTTAACGAAAAAAAAAATATGAAGAAAAAAGAAATAAGGGAAAGACATGAAAAAAAAAAAATAATAAGGAATGGAAATTTTCGTTTTGTTTCTTCGTTATTGTTTTTATTAAAACGATTATCAGCTGACTTAGAACGATGTTTAATCGTTATGATATATAAAAGGGTTCTCGTTGATAAATGGATCAAAATGAAATAAAATGATATTCTCGTAGAAGTGTTCGTAATAGATAAAGTTATCATCCATCGTTGTTTCGAGAATCTATAATAAAAGTTAAAACGGGTAATATTAATTTTTAATAATTATTTGATACTCGTAATATACGAGTAATATTAATAATTTAAAACTCGTTTTTTATGTATAATACTATAATACTAATTTTAGACGTAATTTTATGTATAATATTAATTTAATATTATAATTTTTAATTCGTTGTATTATTTTAAATATACTTATCGTGGATCTTTTCTACCTATTTTTATTTATTTATTTATTTATTTTTTTTTTTTTTGAATACTTACATCTATAAAGTAGGCCAATAATAGAACGAGAAAATTTACGATAAGTTAATTATTGTGTGGTTCCTTCATTCGCAACATGCGAAAACGTAAATGAAATATTATGACGTAAAAAGTCCGCCATTTTTGAGTTAATCTATCATCTAAAAGTTTAACCGAATATTCATGAAATTGTACGATTTCAAAAAAATATTGATAAAAAGATCTGTCTCGTTTTGTAGATCCTTGAATGAAACTTTAGTATATATTTGAAGATGATTGCAAAACAGATCGAGGTAAATAAAGGAAAACTTCGTATATGATTTGTCATCATACGTGTATATATACATATTTATATACATGAATCTCTTTTTTTTATTAATATGATTTTTATTATTAAAAAGAGAATCAATTAATTTAGAAAGATATTTAATTATTATGAAAAAATAGAAGTGACCTTAGTGTTAAATGGTTTGATAGAAATTCTTCACATAAATGTTCGTACTAATGACAGATATCCCATCGTAGTTTTGATAATCTATAAGACAGGACAACAAATTTTTTTATTATATTCCCTTCTTTTCTTTTTTTTTTTTTTTTTGATACTTACGTCGGTAAAGGAGGCCAATGATAGGACGAAGAATTTACCGGAAGTTAGTTGTTCTGGTTTTTTCATTCTCATCAAGCAAATGTTAAACATTTTTAAGTTCATAGGTGACACGTTATACCACTCGTAACGATAAATTGCGTTGCTCAGGCTCAAACTCTAAATGTTTTCGAATAATTTCAATGGTTAGTAGTTATCGAGGGATCGATATGTTGCAGGAGTGTCCTATCGAATTTGATCGCAATCAATTTGTTTCACTTTTTTTCAAATATTATAAGGCCACTCCAATAAGTCGTAAATATTTTTTGTATTAAATACAAATCGATTTTGGTTCTCCTTAAGTCTCTGACGTGGCCGATAAAAAAATATTTTTCTTGTCTTACATTTTAAAGTAACGTCTCAAAAATACGAGAAAGAAAAGGAAAGTAGATAAATTATTGTTTATAAAAATTAATCTATTTCTTTCATTTATGGTAAGTAAATTGTTGTCGAATAGATTGACGTTAAATTTAAATATCATAAATAACTCAATCATTAACATACAGGATGTCTCGTTTCAAATGGATATAAAAATATACTCCTTCGATCTCATTGGATACATCGACGAATGTTACGAATGAAATTTTCCACGTTTAGTGAGAGAAACGTGATTTCGTTAAAATCAGGCACCCTTTATATGAATATATCGATTAATATATATTAATGAATCAATTTAATCACTTAATTTAATTTACGTCATACGTAATGTTTCAGGAATGATTAATAAATTTGTTTAATAATATAACGAACCTAGCATTAGAAACATTTAATCAATAATCTTACTTGATGTTTCATACGTATTAATATCAATTATTTATACGATGCGAAATATTGAACGATTTTAAATACAACTGATATTCCATTATTAATTAAAACTCATTTAGTTTCAGAATAAAAATAACACATTTATTCATAAACGTTTTTGTTCGTAAAAGTGATTCTTTCTCTTTCCTTTCCTTTGTCGAATCGAGTGAAAACAAATAAATCATAATAAAAAATTTACGAACGAATATCCATTAGAAATTAAAATATCGTTAACGGCAACTGCACAATTTTTTTTCAAACGATCAAGTTGAATAAGACACCCTGTATATCGTCAATTAATTTCAATTACTTCCTGTATTAAACATTCGCCGATATAACAATAAGTAATCAACGTACTCAGTGTGTTCATAGCATAAAAATTGAATACCATCACCGTTAATGCTTGACTGTTTACCGAGCCCTGAAGAAAATTGTAAATATTAAAAAAGAAAAAAAGGGGAAATGAACATCGGAGATATGTGTTACATTATTGCATTAACGAAACAAGTGCAATGGGTACCAGAAGTGTATTGTAACCAGATGCACAAAGTTGAAACGTTGATCCCATCAATTGTTGCAATATTATTACATTATAATTATCCTCCAAAGATTTAGCTTGTCTATAAAAAAAAAAAATTAAAATGACGAGTAAAATATGCGAGACATTTACGTAACACGATGATAGATGTAATATGATAAATAAAACATTAAATATTTATATATATATATATATATATATATATATATATATATATATGTGTGTGTATATACATTTGTTACAGAGATTTTAATTTTTTGTTTAAGTAGATCTTTCTTCGCACAAAACGAGCTGTCACGTTAAAACGTACAGAAAAGATAAATCGGATATATTTCTAGAAATTAATACGTATCATTAAGTATTTGTATCAATATATTTTATGTAGGATAATCAAATTCGTCTTTTTTGTTTTAAATACGTTTCGATCGGAGTTGTATTGATTTTGATCTCGACAAAAAAAAGAATATTCCAAACAAAATTTACTTGTTTTCTCTTCGCGTGGAATATGCGATCGTGATAAAAAAAATAATTGTTGTTTACTGGTCGAAAAAAAGCACAGTTGACTTTTTGAAAAAAAAAAAGACATTGAAAACTTGCACATAATAAAGACACGATAATTCCCATAATATTTCGACGTTCATATCGAATAAATCGCGTTCGAACAAATTTTTCTTCCTGAGTGGACTACGAATTAACGAAAAAAGAAAGAAAGGAAAAAATTTGTAAACTGCTTTGTGTCGAACGTCGCTTTATGAACATGGTCGACATTTTAAATTTCGTGCATCGCATCGGATTTGAAAAGAAAATTATTATTATACTATAAAGATAATTATATTATCGATTTGTTTTTACCTTATCAATTTGTAATGCTGAAGCACAAGTTCCTTCATATTACGTTGAAAACCGTTAGAGTCGTCGAGAATTTCTTTGAGCATGCAGCTTAAAACTCCAAATTGTGCGGTAATATGGAACGCGAGATTTGCGAACAAACAATCGAATCCGACGTAACCAAGTATTATAGTCGGTATCAACAAGACTTGATAAATGCAGAGGCAAACATAGATCCTAACGTCGTATATATCGACAATTGTTTCTGTTTTGTACGGTGGTTTGTAACTCAATGACGAATTTTGTATCACTGTAACGAACATAATATAATATATAATATAAATTTATATAAGATACGAATACATTAATTCGTACGAAACGTGTATCATTTGTATGACAATATATATGAATTTTGGACACTGAATTCAGAAAATAAAATTTCGATGAATTAGGATCGACGATTGTGAATCGAATATGTCGATTTTGAGTAAATGAAAATATCGGACACATCGAACGTTTATCGAATTTGTTAAACTATCATTGTCATTGTTATCGTAAATTAATTTCAATGTTTTTCTTTCTTTTTCAAATTAAAAACCATTAAATAAGTTAGTAACCATACTTATCGTAGGAGTGTCTCGTATATTTTGTTTCTTCATTTTTTCATCGAATATTAAGACTGTTTGCATTTGAAATAAGTCGATTGATTTGAATGACGATTTGATTAAATCATCGAAATAATTGATTAAAAAAAGAAAAGTAAAAGTTAAAACGATACGAAATCCAACAAAAAAAAAATACTAAATAGTCATTAAACTTCCGATTCGAAGCGGAAGTGGGGACCGTTATATTTCGCATCATTAAAATATATTTATCGCGTGAAAACACGAAACGTTGCTTAATATTTATATATATGTATATATAAATTTTCTCTTTCCTTTCCTTCGATCTTAACGAAGATGATATTGAACGAGGTTTCATTATTTCGTAAAAAAAAAATCTGTATACGCACGTAAATGGATAGTATAGCGATTAATAAAATTATTTCACGTATAAATTTGACAAAACGTTTACCCATTTGCACGTTAGGCAGCAACGCATGGATGTAGTAAGTTACAGTTGTACAAACCATCGTTGTTAGGGCAACTAAAAAATAATATTTCGCCAAGTTGCTATATTTCATGAAAATAAATCTCTTCTCGAACGTATTGTATTTTTCGACGATGAAATTATTTTGTACGTCCTCCAGCAAACGTCCCAAAGATTTTCTATTTACCCAGCACATCCATACCTTCGTTAGCACCATCAGGTGCAATACGTTTTCGGTAAAAAATTCCATGTTAGCTGCGAAATCGTTTTTACCATTTCTCAATTCGACTATTGACAACAAGTTGTGTAAAAAGAGGTAAAAAAAATATAGGAGAAAATGGATATAAGAAATCTCGAGCGGCCAAATTCCAATGTATTTCAGCAATAGTCTGTTCCATAGTATAGACTTCATTGCCTCGCTTACGTCTATTTCCTGCAATTATAATAATAATAATAATAATAATAATAATAATAATAATAATAATAATAATAATAATAATAATAATAATAACAATAATAATAATAATAATAATAATAATAATAACAATAATATATATATATATGTGTGTGTAGATAAAAGTTAGTAAATAGTTGGAAAAAGTATGATGAATTATTGGAAATAAAATAACGAACATTTTAACCAAGTAATAAACGCAAAAGGAAAGAAGAAATGAAAGGGAAAAATCATTGTCAAGATATTTTACAATTATTACGTATCACCTATCTTCGTCGTTATAAAAAGAAATTTTTCGCGTTCAAATAAATTATTTAGAAACCAAATGATCTAAATCACTAATCTGAAAAAGAATGTTCATTTCTGCTTCGTGAAATAAAAAGGAAACATTATCGTGAACAAATTTATTGATTATGGAAAAGTAATTCCATAAATATGGCGATCGATGGAATAGTCATTAATATTCAATGCGAAAGTCAGTTGGATCAATTCTAAATCAATATAAATTAGAAAATAAAAGATTAAAAAATTAAAAGAATTGTTGTTGGATTGATTTCATTCCAATGTTATCATATTAATAATAAAATCTATACATTGATAATACTTTAGAATCTGGTTAAAAAAAAAAAGAAAAAAAATATTACTGAAAGAAATTTTGCAACAATCATATGATCCTTATTATGATAATAAACAGATATTGTTTGAAAATAAAAACAATAAATAAGAAACCAAATAATCTAGATATCTAATCTGAAAAATAGGATTCACGAGATAAAAAAAAATTATCGTCGACAGACCAATTGATTAGAAAAAAGAAAAGAAATGTTATTAATGTTGCGATCTAAAAAAAAGGGGGAAAAAAAAGAAACAGCTATTGCAATACAATTCCAAAATCGATACGATCGATTTGAACGAAATACGATTGAACAAAATCAGAAATAAAGGGAGAAACAAATTCTTATGATATTGATATCATCCCGATGTCATCGCGTTAGTAACAAAACCCATATATCAATAATATGCTGCGATATGACGGGGGAAAAAAAGAAATAAAGAAAAAAAAATCTACAAGCAAAATAAAAATAACATACAAACGATATGTACTTGTGCGATTTGAAAATTACATACTGCACGGGAGTGACAGTTTAACGAGCAAAAAATATTATCCGTCTTACTTCCATTTTTGTCTTCATGTTATCCCTTTGGAGGTTCACAAGCGACTGACGGCAAAACGGTTGATCGACCCCCGTTGTAAACTCCTTTTTGAGAAAAGGAAAGGGTTCTAAGTGAACGTTTGAATAATATAATCCATAGGCAGGAGAAGAAAATGAAAACTCAAAGTTCTCGTCCGTGACATTAGACAAGGGTAAAAAAAAAAAACTTATTAGAGAATTGATCGGTCAACCGTATCACGTTGGTAGAACGATTGACAATCTAAGGATAAAATATTTATTCTTCGACTTTACCCGATGCGATCGGAAAGCATATCCAGCGATTACGTCGACCAAAAAAAAAAGAAAAGAAAAGAAAAAAAGAACTTTGTCGTTGCAACGATACGTATTATCTCTTCCTTCTTACCAACCGTCCAACCTTCCTTCCTTCCTTTCTTCCTTTATTTTTTTTTTTTTTTATTCTTTTCTTTTCCCAAGTCGTCTTTATTCGCTCGTAAAATGGGGGAGGAAGGGTTCGCCGAGACCGTCGTTACGAAAGGAAAGTTTCAAGCGATACGTAACTTTTACGTTCGTGTGTTGTACGTGTTTGACGAATAATAACGATACAAGACCTCTCACCGAGTTTACCCTCCTCCTCCAACCCTCCCACTTCCACCCCTATTTCTTACAAAGTTATATCCTATTTCCTGGTTGGATACGAAGTTTCACTTTTCTTACGGCTTACGTCGCAAGGATATAGTGTTGTATGAGATAACGGACATCGTAAACAATCTTCTTCGGTTCGATTTATCGCGGATACTTAGAGACTAAGCTTTTTTAATCGTACGTTCGTACAACGCGTACGATCGATACGCGTTCGTTCGAATCGATCGATTAGAATTATTTCGATTTGTACGAATTTGAAATAATCCATTGATTTCCAACGTTTTTACCTATCAACTTTTATAAATGCATACAATTGCCATAACTTCGTGGTGAACTTTACGTCCTACGATAATTACGTGCGTCATACTCGTCGTAACACGTCGAGTTTCAAATCAATTATCGATAATAAACAGTTCGACGTTCTTGCGTTCGAATTCGAGGAAAGAAAAATTCGATTCTACGAGGACAATCGATACTCATACGTCGGCACGTTCGATCGTACACCATACATCAGCTTATTTGTTGAATATCAAGTGAGTAGAATAATTTTGATTGACCGTGTCAGGGCCGGCGCGATCTTTCGCGGGGCCCGGTTCAAAAAAAAATGTTGCGGTGCCCGTTTAAAAAAATTTTGCGGGACCGTGTTTGAAAATTATTCCGGGGCCTGATTCAAAGAATTTTCCGGGAGCGGATTCAAAAAAGACATTTTCCCGGGATCTAAATACACGTTCTTACCACAACTAAAAATTTTTTACGAACGAGCAATTATTTTTGTTTTCACGAAGCGCCATTACGTGTTATATATTTCTTACGAAATTTCTCATTAAATGACGATACGCTCAGATAATAATATTAAGTGATTTGATGATTTTTGTCACTCCTTTGAACCGAATTATCGATATTGAAAATGAAAAATAAAAAAAAAAAAATTGTCTCATCCGTCAACGGTATCGCCCGGCTGTAAAAATTTTATCGAAATCAATGTTTTTTTCTTTTTTTTTAATTTCGTAATTTTTGTTTGACCTCGAGGCCTCGCAAAACGCGAGGTGTCGGGTACCTGTGAACTCGCTGAACCCGCATCTTGCGCCGGCCCTGATCGTTGTTATATATCGTTATATTAATATTAACATAACATAATAAAAATATATTCGTAAATTGATATAATTTGTATATAATTCTTAATATAAACAATTTTAGATTTTTCTGCTTAGTTTTCTCGAGCGACGTGAAATTCATAGAATTTATTATGATCGAACAACGCGCTATAATTTATATTAATGCTCGCGAAAGAAACGAGGTCGAATTAACGAGATAAAAAAATATGAAACGGAGATTTTTATTTATTTATCTTTTTTTTTTGTATCTTTGTATTTTTTTTTTTTTCTTTTCTTTTTAATAGTGTACCAACTGACTTAGAACGACGTTTAATTAATAGGAAACATAAATGTGTTCTCCTTAATAAGTGGACTAAGCATAGAATAAAGGGAAATATTCAAAGCATAGTTCGCAGTAGCGACAAATATCCCATCGTAGTTTTGAGAATCTATAAAACATTTTAACGAGTAATATATTTCAATGTTAACTTGAATAAAAATAGAAGAATTTTCTTTTTTTTTTTTTTTTTTTTTTTTTCTTAAACACTTACGTCGGTAAAGGAGGCCAGTGATAGGACGAAAAATTTACCGGATGTTAGTTGCTCTGGTATCATCATTCGCAATATGCAAATTTTAACCATTTTTAAGTTGATAGGTGACTCGTTATACCACTCGTAACAATAAAATGAGTTGCTCAGGTTCGAACTCTAAATGTTTTTGAATAATTTCGATGGTTAGTAGTTATCGAGGGATCGATATGTTGCAGGAGTGTCCCATCGAATTTGATCGCAATCAATTTGTTTCACTTTTTTTCAAATATTATAAGGCCACTCCAATAAGTCGTAAATATTTTTTGTATTAAATACAAATCGATTTTGGTTCTCCTTAAGTCTCTGACGTGGCCGATAAAAAAAATATTTTTCTTGTCTTACATTTTAAAGTAACGTTTCAAAAATACGAGAAAGAAAAGGAAAGTAGATAAATTATTGTTTATAAAAATTAATCTATTTCTTTCATTTATGGTAAGTAAATTGTTGTCGAATAGATTGACGTTAAATTTAAATATCATAAATAACTCAATCATTAACATACAGGATGTCTCGTTTCAAATGGATATAAAAATATACACCTTCGATCTCATTGGATACATCGACGAATGTTACGAATGAAATTTTCCACGTTTAGTGAGAGAAACGTGATTTCATTAAAATCAGGCACCCTTTATATGAATATATCGATTAATATATATTAATGAATCAATTTAATCACCTAATTTAATTTACGTCATACGTAATGTTTCAGGAATGATTAATAAATTTGTTTAATAATATAACGAACCTAGCATTAGAAACATTTAATCAATAATCTTACTTGATGTTTCATACGTATTAATATCAATTATTTATACGATGCGAAATATTGAACGATTTTAAATACAACTGATATTCCATTATTAATTAAAACTCATTTAGTTTCAGAATAAAAATAACACATTTATTCATAAACGTTTTTGTTCGTAAAAGTGATTCTTTCTCTTTCCTTTCCTTTGTCGAATCGAGTGAAAACAAATAAATCATAATAAAAAATTGACGAACGAATATCCATTAGAAATTAAAATATCGTTAACGGCAACTGCACAATTTTTTTTCAAACGATCAAGTTGAATAAGACACCCTGTATCTCGTCAATTAATTTCAATTACTTCCTGAATAAGACACTCGCCGATGTAACAATAAACAAATAATGTTGCTAATGTGTTCGTAGCATAAAAATTGAATACAATCACCGTATATGGTTCACTGCTGCTTACTGAGCCCTGAAGAAAATTGTATACATTAAAAAAAAAAAGACAAAAAAAAATAAAATGAACATAAGAGATATTCGTTACAATTAATGCATTAACATATTACGCGTAATAGGTACCAGAAGTGTATGGTAACCAGATGCACAAAGTTGAAACGTTGTGCCCATTAACTGTTGCAATATTATTTTGTTAAAATTATCTTCCAAAGTTTTCGCTTGCCTAAAAAAGAAAAATTGGAATAAGACATACATAAGACATTAACGTAACACTATCATAGATGTAATATGATAAATAAACATAAAAAAAATATATATATACATTTGTTACAGAGATTTTAATTTTTTGTTTAAGTAGATCTTTCTTCGCACAAAACGAGCTGTCACGTTAAAACGTACAGAAAAGATAAATCGGATATATTTCTAGAAATTAATACGTATCATTAATTAATTGTATCAATATATTTTATGTAGGATAATCAAATTCGTCTTTTTTGTTTTAAATACGTTTCGATCGGAGTTGTATTGATTTTGATCTCGACAAAAAAAAAATATTCCAAACAAAATTTACTTGTTTTCTCTTCGCGTGGAATATGCGATCGTGATAAAAAAAAATAATTGTTGTTTACTGGTCGAAAAAAAGCACAGTTGACTTTTTGAAAAAAAAAAAGACATTGAAAACTTGCACATAATAAAGACACGATAATTCCCATAATATTTCGACGTTCATATCGAATAAATCGCGTTCGAACAAATTTTTCTTCCTGAGTGGACTTCGAATTAACGAAAAAAGAAAAAAAGGAAAAAATTTGTAAACTGCTTTGTGTCGAACGTCGCTTTATGAACATGGTCGACATTTTAAATTTCGTGCATCGCATCGGATTTGAAGAGAAAATTATTATTATACTATAAAGATAATTATATGATCGATTTGTTTTTACCTTATCAATTTGTAATGCTGAAGCACAAGTTCCTTCATATTACGTTGAAAACCGTTAGAGTCGTCGAGAATTTCTTTGAGCATACAGCTTAAAACTCCATATTGTGCGGTAATATGAAATGAGAGATTAGCGAACAAACAATCGAATCCGACGTAACCCAGTATAATAGGCGGCAATAAAAACAACTGATAAATGCAGAGACAAGCATAGATCCTAACGTCGTAAATATCGACAATGGTTTCTGCTTTGTACGGTGGTTTGTAACTCATTGACGAATTAGGTATCACTGTAACGAACAAAATATAATATTTAATATAAATTTATATAAAATACGAATACATTAATTCGTACGATACGTGTATCATTTGTATGACAATATATATGAATTTTGGACACTGAATTCAGAAAATAAAATTTCGATAAATTAGGAGCGACGATTGTGATTCGAATATGTCGATTCTTAGTAAATGAAAATAACGGACACATCGAACGTTTATCGAATTTGTTAAACTATCATTGTCATTATTATCGTAAATTAATTTCAATGTTTTTCTTTCTTTTTCAAATTAAAAACCATTAAATAAGTTAGTAACCATACTTATCGTAGGAGTGTCTCGTATATTTTTTTTCTTCATTTTTTCATCGAATATTAAGTCCGTTTGCATTTGAAATAAGTCGATTGATTTGAATGACGGTTTGATTAAATCATCGAAATAATTGATTAAAAAAGAAAAGTAAAAGTTAAAACGATACGAAATCCAACAAAAAAAAGTACTAAATAGTCATTAAACTTCCGATTCGAAGCGAAAGTGGGGACCGTTATATTTCGCATCGTTAAAATATATTTATCGCGTGAAAACACGAAACGTTGCTTAATATTTATATATATGTATATATAAATTTTCTCTTTCCTTTCCTTCGATCTTAACGAAGAAGATATTGAAAGAGGTTTCATTATTTCGTAAAAAAAAAATCTGTATACGCACGTAAATGGATAGTATAGCGATCAATAAAATTATTTCACTTGTAAATTTGACAAAACGTTTACCCATTTTCACGCTCAGCCTCAACTCGTTCATGTAATAAAAAATCGTGCTACATGCCATCGAAGTAACCGCTATTAACAAATAATATTTCGCCATTTTCGTATATTTCGTGAAAATAAATCTCTTCTCTGACGTGTCGTATCTCTCGGCGATGAAATTATTTTCTATCTCGACGAGCAAATGTCCCAATTCTTGTCTGTTAAACCAGCACATTGTCATTTTCGAGAGAGCCATTACAATAAGTAGGACCTCGCTAAAAATCGCTAGGAAAGAATTGAATTCGAATTTACGATTGGTCATCTCGGAAAACCCCAACGAAACGTGTAACGTGAGATAAATAAAGAAAAAGTAAAATATAGGATTGGAAACTTCGAGGGGCCAAATTCCGACGCATTTGAGCAATAGCCTGTTCCATAGTATTGACTTCATTGATTCGGGTATGTCGACCGTCTGTAATAACAATAACAATGAAAATGTATAAATACATATATAAAAAATTAGTAAACAAATGAAAAAATATGTAATATGTTATTAGAAATGAAGGGAAGAGCATTATTTTGTAACTAAGGACTAAAAAGAAAAAAAAAGTCATACAACGCGATATGAATGATTTCGTTTATACGATAAAATCGATGGCTGGTAATAATAAGTAAATAAATAAATAAAAAATATACTTATTAATATTTATTATATATATATATATATATATATATATATATATATATATATATATCTATATATATATATATAATTGCGAATTATTGAATGAACAAAAACATATTTTTTTTTTTTACTTTTTCTCATTGAAGAATAATTTTAAACAAATTTTATCAAACGTCACAAATTTTTCACACGGTGACAAAATTATGTCGTACGATACGAATGAGTTTGTCACTGATTCGATAGAAAGTATGACTTTTAATGATAACAATAAACGTTTTCTCATTATGTTTTAATACATTGAATTTTGATTCGAAATATTTTAATCCGTTTTTTCTTTCAAAAAAAAAAAAAAAACAATATTATGTATACGTATATAACAATTTCTAATAATTTATTGTAATAATAATTTTGCGAATTTTATTAAGAATTTAATTATTAAAAAGGGGAAAAAAGAACAAAGAAGAAAAAACGGTTTATACCTTGGCAGTCACAATGACGTGTGTAGTAATTAATTATATATTGTATACATAATTAATATAAGATATAAAAACTCATATGCTATGTGTTATCAGCTTAGCGATTTATCGCTATTTTTATCAATTAAAAAAAAAAAAAAAAAAAAAAATTATTTGACACATCAGTGGTTAAAGATTTTCTTTCTATGGAATACAATAAAAAAAAAAAAAAAAATTTATTTTTATTTAATACGACCATTAACTATTGCAATCACGTCCAATTAATAAACGCTAATAAATTCCAATTGTTAACATTTTCTTTCTCTTTTTCTGCTACAATTTTTATCTCATCGGCTTACATGAAATGAGTAATTAAATTAAATTAAAGAAAAAAAAAAAAAAGAAGAGAAAAATATATTAACAAAAGTGCTTTTAATACGTAATCGCCATAATTTAATGTAAAATAAATGTTACGAATTAATATTAGATTAAAAGTTATTGCAAAACTTTCATAATCCTTACGTGTTCCTCTTCTTTCTTGTATTAATGATAAAAAAGAAATATGATTGTAAATAAAAAAAAAAAAAAAAAATAACAAGAAACCCTGTAATCTCTGCTCGGAAAAATAATAAAATTCATTTTCGTTTTGAAAAATAAAAAAAAAAAAAAAAGAAATTGTCGTGGACAACGAACATCGATTATAAGTAAAACTCTACACGTATGGCGCACCAAAAAAAAAAAAAGAAAAAAATCTTATACGGTACACATTCAGAAGCAATACGATAAATTTTTAATTCGTTGTAATTTATTAAAATTAGAAAAAAACAAAAAAAAAACAAAAAAAAATTCTATCTAAATTAAATCACTTCCAATGTCGCCGTGCCGACGAATATAAAATCTGTGAAATGGGAGAATACTGTACCGTCAGCATAAAAAAAAAAAAAAAAGAGAAACTGTTACAGTCTACATTCAGAAGCAATACGATAAATTTTTAATTCGTTGTAATTTATTGAATCAAGAAAAAAAAAAAAAACAAAAAAAAATTGTATCTAAATTAAATCACTTCCAATGTCGCCGTGCCGACGAATATAAAATCTGTGGAATGGGAGAATACTGTACCGTCAGCATAATAAAAAAAAAAAAAAAAAAAAAAAAAAGAAAAAAAAAATCCAAGATTTACTGGAAAAAAAAAGAAAATAAATACACGAACATTACACAAAACGATGTGTACGAGCGATTTCTTCAAAATTAAACGCCGTACGGGAATGACGTTGTAATGAGAGAGAGAGAGAGAGAGAGAGAGAGAGAGAGAGAGAGAGAGAGAGAGATAGAGAGAGACAAATAAAAAATAAATCGTCATCCTTACTTCCGTTTTCGTCTCCATCTTATCCCTTCGAGGTTTCACGAGTGACTGACGGCGAAACGGTCGATTAACCTCCCTTGTAAACTCCTCTTTCAGAAAAGTTAAAAGGGTTCGAGAGATGCACGTTTGAATAATGCATTTAACCAGGAAAGGAATAAACGAAGGAAAATTTTTTTTTCCTTGACGTTAAACGCGGATGAGATGGGGATGGGGTCTATAAAAAAAAAGAAGAAGAAGAAGAACTTATTAGAAAATTGATCGGTTAACCGTGTACCTCGTTGATACCTAGGGAATGGTGGTGGTGGTGGTTGACAATGCGAAAATGAAATATTTATTTTCCGTTTTACCCGACGTTCGCGTCCGGATAAAAAAAAAAAAAAAAGAGAGAAAACATTTAACGATTGCCTTGACGAAGAAAAGAGAAGAACAGAAAAAGAAAAAAAAAGGAAAAAAAGAAGGAAAGAAAAACTTGGTTGCCGCGACTTTCATTCGCACGAGTTTCTTTCCTGTTTTTTTTCTTTTTTTTTTTTTTCTTTCCTTTTTTTCTCCACGTTCGTTTATTCCCTCCTTGAACAGAGGGGGGTTGTCGACATCGTCGTCGCGAAAGAAAGTTTCAACGTGAGGTAACTTTTTTTTTATCCTACAGGTGGAAGGGTGTTAGGGTGGTGGGTGTTAGGGTGACTATGATAAATAGGGTTATCACCGAGTTTACCCCTCCTTGTAACAAGTTATAATATCCTGTTTCCTGGTTCGACGCAAAGTTTTATCACTTTTTCTTACCGCGTAGATCGTACGTCGCAAGGATATAGTGTCCGATTGGACAACAGACGATTATAATATCTTCTTCGCGTACGATTTATCGTGGATACTTGTGTGTTGTTGTTAATCGTACGTACGTATACGTTCGTATAATGAGCACGATCGAAACACGCTAAGTCGAATGGATTGATATGATTTGGAAATGTTGTTCTTTATGTTAACGAATTTGATAACATCCATTCATTTCCAACGTTCATACCTTACCTATCTCCATCTATAGATCCGTCAATTGCCCTAACTTGGTCTGCTGAACTTTTTACCCTACGATAATTACGTGCGTTATACTCACCGTAATACCTAGAGTTTGCGATCGATTATTATATAATAAGAGGTTGGCGTTCGCGTGTTCGAAATGAAAGAAGAAATATCATTGGAAGAAGAGGACTGTACTAATATTAGACGGTACATTCGATCGTATATATTACGTCTTATCGCGTGAGTACAATGATAGTTGTTATATACGTATGCATTATGTACGTACGTACGTTGTTATAATAAATAAATACAACAGCGGCCTAAATTTACGCGACATAATTAATCTCGATTTACGTGGAACCTTCTTTCTTTCTTTTCTTTATACGCTGAATCGATTCACGATATATCAATTATATGTATATACATACATATACATATAAATCGTATATATATATATATATGTGTGTGTGTATATACAAGCTTCGAAAAAATATAATATTTTAGATTATTACAATATTTACTATTTTTTATTAAAATTTTAATTATCAATTTTAATACATATTGATTAAAATTTTATTATAATTAATAAAATTTTAATATAAATGCTTTGGCTATACATATGCATATAAATCATATGCATATAAATATATATATATATATATATATATATATATATATATGTATATACAAGCTTCGAAACAATATAATATTTTAAATTGTTACAATATTTAATATTTTTTATTAAAATTTTAATTATCAATTTTAATACATATTAATTAAAATTTTATTATAATTAATAAAATTTTAATATAATTCCTTTGGCTATACATATGCATATGAATCGTATATATATATATAGATATATATATATATATATATATATATATATATGTGTGTGTATATAAAGCTTTGAAACAATATAATATTTTAGATTATTACAATATTTAATATTTTTTATTAAAATTTTAATTATCAATTTTAATACATATTAATTAAAATTTTAATATAATTAATAAAATATTAATATAATTGCTTTTTGCTTTAAGCGATGTAAAACGTTATTAATTTCAATTCATATTAATTAAAATTTTAATATAATTAATAAAATTCTAATATAATTTCTTTGGCTTTAAGCGATGTAGAAAACGTTCAACTGTAAATACTTCCTTGGAATGCAACATGATCAAAAAAATAATTTCTTCGCCAAACAATAATGTTCAGACAATCGAAGAAGGGGTATCCAGTTGTTGTTAATTTATAACAAGATATTGAAACAGGATGATTTGTCAATTTAAACGACATTACGTGACATTAATGATCTATTGGAAGATTACTACTAGTGAATTAATAAATATCATATCTCGAATCCAACCTGATGATGTGTGCAACAACGACAACGAACGAGACGGATTCATTTACTGTCGATAAATCTTCGTGAAGCTCTCGAGTCGAAAAAAAAAAAATTGGCCAAAAATAATTGGAACGTCCCATTATGGGCATCGATCCGAACATTAAACGAGAGCTTAAAATTTCGTTAAAGTTTAATGAAATGTTGCGGCTAATATCAACAAATTTGTGAAAAACTTATTAACGAAAGATATCGTGAAAAACTCATTCTCTCGAAATAATTTACCTTCACAACGAAAATGAAGATTGACACCTAAATATTTCGAGCGACGAGGATGTTTATTGCGATTAATATGATTAAGCTTATTGTTTCGAATTCGAGTAGCGACGGTCACGTCGAATAAAACTTACATACTTCTGTTTACTGAAATGTCTTACTTAGTTTCTATTTGTTTCTTTTTTTTTTATTTTTTTTTTAGTTACGCGAAATAAATACGTACACATGTATATTTCTAAAAACTTTTAACCGGCTTTTATTTCCAATTCATTTCCTTTTATACCGACGGATTTAAATTCAAACGATATTTATTCGAGTAAATCAAATCCACGTGGAACGAATGTTCGCGTAAATTGGGAAGAGTGAGGTTTATAGCGTGAATATAAGTATATATTATATGTAATGTAATATATGTGATTGGATTTGTCACTATATTCGTCTCATGGAATTATTATTAAAAAGTTGTAACATTGGGTTGACAGAAAATTTCGTTATTCCGACGATAATAATATATTCGTTGCGTCGTGATTGGACGCAACTACGAGAACGTTTACAAATATGCGTCTCGCAACGATCCAGAGATGATGATCGATTCGCACGGAGGATCTGTCCCATGTCTCTTCCTTGGGCGTCAGTATTCTAGACCCGTTGGACGCGATGAAAAGAGCGACGGCATTAGGCTAGATTACCGTAGGCCGTTAGCATAATACCGTTCGCCTTGTCAACCGATAGTATCCCGCGTGGCTCGTGATGATGTTGCGCGTGAAAATGATTACAGCGCGTATGTAAAATCTCACAATATACTTTTTATTTCAACAGGCTATAGTTGTTGGTACGTGCTCGTATAATGGTAATGGCTCATGCGACTTGCTGTTGAGTCTGATATATGCAAGACGACCGATTTGATGTTACGAGTCTGGTGTATGACTTAAGATTGACTGATTTTAGACTGGTCTGTGACTTGACCGATGGTTTTAGTCTGATTTATGTATGACGACTGACTCGTGCCCACTGACTTCTCGGCGCTTCTCCGACTAATCGTTGAGATAAAATAATGAGATCAGGGAAAGGGAAGGAAGATGCTCATTGGTCGAGCGCGGGACAAGGACAATTCGCAGAAATGTTTATATTTCAGGCAAAGGTCTTTGTCGAAGCGATTGTATAGATCCACGTCATAATCATTTTGTACTTGAGAAGGATATGCCTGGCCTGACGTATCAACGAGTAACAAAAGACGCTTAAGAAATACAAGATAACGCTCGAGATCAGAGCAGCGTCGACTATAGGCTTATCGGATTAATGTATATTCTCAAAAACTCTATTTCTAAGGACGGATAGGCCTGACAAAAATAAATACGACTTTTAGAAGCAATAACTATTGTTATGCTCGACTTCGCGTACGTGTGCCTCAACAGACGTGAAGTTTAAATAATTGTTTAATCATCCGATTTCACGCATTAATTTGTATTGATATTAAATCAAGATATTTTAGAATTTAGATTAGATAGATTCGAAAAAAAGAAACAATACGAAATAGAAAAGAACTGTAATGATTTAAATTCTAATTTTATATGTTACTTCCTTTTTATTACGAAAGAGTATTTCGACTGGCTCGGAACGATATTTAATTAATATGAAATATAAATGTGTTTTTGTTAATAAGTGGACCGGAAAAGGATCAAAAGGAATCTTCATATGAGTGTTCGTATTAATGACAGATATCCCATCGTAGTTTTGAGAATCTATAACGAGTGACACATTGTAGTATTAATTTAAATATAAATTGTATATTTCTTTATCTTTTTTTTTGTTTTTTTTTTCTTTTTTAGATACTTACGTCGGTAAAAGAGGCCAATGATAGGACGAAGAATTTACCGGATGTTAGTTGCTGTTGTTTTCTCATTCGCTGCATGCAAATATTAATCATTTTTAAGTTGATCGGTGACACGTTATACCACTCGTAACGATAAAATGCGATGCTCAGGCTCGAACTCTAAATTATCAAAACAATTTCGATGATTAGTAAATATCGATTGATCGATATGTTACAGAGTGTCCTTATCGAATTTGATCGCGATAAACTTGTTTTTTTTTTCTTTTTTTTTTTTTTTTTTATAAGTCGTAAATATTTTTTAATTAATAATAGAAAGAAATATATTTGTTGTCGTATATTGTAAAACAGCATTTTAAATATTCAAGAAGGAAAGAAAATGAAAATAAATTTTTGTTCTTATAAATTGATCTGTTTTTCTTTTTTCATTTGTGGTAAATAAATTTTTGTCAAATAAGTTGATATCGAAATAAAAAATTCGCTGTAACATACAGGGTGTTACTATCCTAATGAATATAATAATACACATCCGATCTCGATGAATCTATAAAAGTATGATTCAAACAAAATTTTCTACGTTTTGCGAGAGAAATGTGATCTTGTTAAACTCAGGCACCCTTTATATAAATATATCGATTAATATATATCAATAAATCAATCTAATCACTTAATTTAATTTATGTCATACTTAATGATACAGGAATGGTTAATAAATTTATTTAAAAATATAACAATCATGGCATTCGAAATACTTGATAATTAATATTACTTTATATGTCAAACGAAATAATAATTATTATTAATGCGAAGCTAAATATTGTACGACTTCTAATTCAGTATCGGAATAAAAATTATAGATTTATTGATAAACGTTTTTCTTCGTAAAAGTGATTTTGTTTATTTGCTTTCTTTTGTGAAATCAAATGAAAATATAATTCGATTATAATAAAAGAAAAAAAAAGTATTTTTTCAAATATTATAGGGAATTACCATAACTTGTGAACATCTTTTAACGAATACAAATCAGATTTGTTTCAACCTGAGTCCCCGACTTGACCAAAAGTAAAATATTTTTGGGGTCGTATATCGTGAAGATAGATTTCAAATATTCGAAAAAAAAAACTAAAAAATAAAAATTAAATTAATTTTCTTTATTTTTTTCATAAAAGTCAATACAAACGGATTCTATCGAATATTTGAATTGAAATTTTATCGATTCCTTAAGAAATAATTTATCATTATTTTATTTTATTTTTTATTTTATGGTCAAAATGGAACACCCTGTATTCAAAAAATAATTTATATGAAAATCTTAATATGTCAATTTAGTAACACGATTCTATTCGTCCTTTAACCTTTGGTATTACAGGAAAAAGATTTGTCAATTTATTTTAAACTTTCGAATACTTAATTGATAATTGATTGTAAAAATACTTAATTGATATCCCTTGACGTGAGCAAAAATTATTAAATTAATTATTAATACTAAGAGAAGTCTCGAACGATAACGAATATATCTACATATCTTTTTTTTGTGTCAATTAATTTTCATTCGCCATCAAAATAAATATCACGTATTTATCAAATAAACATTGTCGTTTGTAAAAGTGATTCATTTTGTTTTTTGTAAAAGTAATATCAAAGAGAAATAAATTACAATGACAAATTTACGAATGAATATTTAATGGAAAAAAAAAATTAATATTTTTAATAGCAACCAAACAAATTTTAATGACAATCGAATTAAATAAGAGACACGCACGCACACACACATACACTCCTGTATCTCGTCAAATTAATATCAATTACTTCTTGAATAAGGCACTCGCCGATGTAACAATAAGTAAACAATGTACTCATTACGCAAAAAGCATACGAATAGAATATGACCACCGTTAATCCTTCTTTTTTTACTGAATCCTGAAAGAAAATTTGTAAACATTAAAAGAAAAAAAAATATATATATATATATATATGCATTAATAAGTGCATAAATATGTGCATAAATATGTGCATTGACACGTATCACATGCTGCAATACGTACCAAAAGCGTATTGTAACCGGATATACAAAGTTGAAATGTACTTCCCATCAATTGTTGCAATATTAATACATTAAAATTGTCTTCCAAAGTTTCCGCTTGTCTGGAAAAAAAAAACAAAAAAAAAAAAAAAGGAAGAAGAAGTGTACAATAAAATCTACACCCAAGGATCGTGTAAATTTTCTCTGTCGGTATAAAAGAAAAAAATATTGGAGATAAAGGCTGGTAAAAGTTTTGGAAATGGACGTTTTTCGTATTCACATTTCACGTAATATAACAAAAAAAAGAAACAAATAAGTAAGACATTTCAGAAAACATAAGTATTCAAGTTTAAGGAGTCGTACGTATCTCTTAAGAAATAATACGTAAAATTGATTATTTATACGAATATGCATTTCGTTGGATAATCAAATCCATAGTTTTCTATATTTTCTTTTTTTTTTTTTTTTTTTTTTTTTTTTTTTTTTTAATACATTTCAATCGTCGGAATATCGATTTCGATCACGAAAGAAAATATTTCAGACGAAAGTTATTCCCTCCTTTTGTTCACCTTGAATATGTCGTTGTTATAAAAAGAAAATTGCCGGTTTCCGTCGGAAAAAATAAATAAATAAATAAATGAATGAATGAATGAATAAATAAATAAGTAAATAAAGGTTGACTTTTTGGAAAAAATGACCTTGAAAACTTGGACCAAATAAAAGAACCATAATGATTGTCATTATTACTAACACATTATTACTACATATTGTTACTCCATTGAAATTTAATAAATCCCATTGAAATTTCACATTGAAATATGTCCTCGCGTTTGCATCCGAATTATTGTATTGCATTGCGTTCGAAAAGAAAAAGAAAAACGAAAAAACTATTTAATCAATCAACATGAAAATGTGGAATTCTCGATTTTTACCTTATCAATTTGTAATGTCGTAGCACAAGTTTCTTCATATTACGTTGAAAATCGTTACTGTCGTCAAGTATTTCTTTGATCGAGCAGCTTAAAATACCAAATTGTGCGGTAATGTGAAAAGCAAGATTGGTGAACAAACAATCGAATCCAACGTAACCCAATGTTATAATCGGTACTACCAACGTCTGATAAAGGCAAAGACAAATATATACCCTAATATCACCTATATCGACGATATTTCGTGTTTTGTATGGTAGTTTGTAACTCGATGATGAATTTCCAATCGCTGTAAAAAATAAAAAAAAATTAATATATATATATATATATATATATATATATATATATATATGCGTGTGTGTGTATATATATATATATATATATATATATATATATATATATATGAATAAATATTTTAATTGAATAAAAAATTAATTTTAATACATGAAAAATATGTATTATATAATTTATGATTATATTAGAATTAATAATATTCATCAATTGTTCTCTCAAGTATATATACACTATAATTGTGTATATAAATATTTTTGTATTATTATATATATTTATATTATATGAAATTTTTATAAAACGATTTTTTAAAATGCGTACATATAAATGTATACTTTTAATATAAACATTAAGAATAAATATCGTTGTTTATACATATGTATATATAAATAATATGTATATATTAACAAACTCAATATATGTATATATATATAATGTATAACTACTTGACAGAACAATTGATGAATATTATTAATTATAATATAATAATAAATTATATAATAAATATTTTTAATCTATTGAAATTAATTTTTTGTTCAATTAAAAAATGTATTCAATTTTTTTTTTTTTTTAATTACGCGTGTTTAATAGGTATAGTTAATTTTTTTCTATTCTTATTTCAACAAATTACAATATTTTTACGTAGTCTTTTAAACTTCTTAAAATTAATAAAACTGTGTATATCTTTCTATTATATATAATTTCTATTGAGTTATAAATACGCAGAATATAAAATATATATAAAATAAATTTTATAAATGTATATATATATATATATATATATATATATATATATATACACATTATATATGTAATTACGAACACGATATATGTACGTATACATATGTATGTACAGGATATATATGTGTATATATATATATATATATATATATATATATATATATATACATATGTTCATTATATACGTATATAATGTATAAATATTTGACACGACAATTAATAATAATTAATTTGAAAATAATTATAAATATTTTCAATTGTTAAACAACCATACACACTTCATTCGACGATCCATCGAAGTTCATAAATATTTTTTGAAAGTTCGACACTGATTAATTAAAAAAAAAAAAAAAAAAAAGAAAAAAAATCGCGTTCAAATAAAAATTAAAGAAAAAACGTGAACGATTATAATGAACCATTAACGAAAGAAATCGTCATTGAACTTCCTGTTACATCCCTTATTATTTAATTGTATTTGTCGCACGAAATCGTGAAATCATAAAAATCATTCTTAATATATCTCTCTTCTTCTTTCTTTCTTTCTTTTTTCTTTTCTTTTCCCTTTCCATTGCTTCCAACACGACGGAGATACATTCGAACGAAACGAATGATTAATAATCGATCATTATACGCGCGTACACGTACAAACGAAACGATATGATTATCGATAGAATGATTTTTAATTGACCAGAAAAAAAAAAAAAAAAAGAAAAAGAAAAAAGAAAAAAAGTTCGACATAAATTTCATTACCAATTTTAACGTTCGGTATCATCTCGTTTATCCAATACAATCCAACGGCAACGGACATCGATGTTACGGCTATCAAAAAATAATACTTCGCCAATTTCGTATACTTCGTGAATATAATTCTCTTCTCCGACGTATTGTAATTATCGACCATAAAATTTTCTTCCAATTCAATCAACAAATGTCCCAACGTTTCTCTGTTAAGCCAGCAGGTTGTTATTTTCGTCAGGGTCATCAACAGTAAAATATTTTCGGTGAAGATCGACATAACATCGCCGAGGCTGTGTTTGCGATGCGTCAATTCGGCGAACGTCAACGAGCAATGTAATAAAAGATAAATAAAAATAAAGAAAAATAGAACGTTGGAAATTTCGAGTGGCCAAATTCCAACGTATTTTAGTAACAATCTGTTCCATAGTATTGACTTCATTGCTTCGGTTACGTCGATCGTCTGTAATAATATATATATATATATATATATATATATATATATAAAAATTGGTAAATAATCGAAAAAAAGATTTAATAAATTATTAGAAATGAAACAACCGAATTTGTTTTTTGTAACTACAGTCTAAAAAAAAAAAAAAAAAAAAAAAGAATTATACAACGTGATATTAAAGATTTCGTTAATACGTAAAAATATATATATATATATATATTTGTAAATTTTCAAATTGACAAAGATGTCTTTCCTTTCGTTTTTCTCTTTGAGGAAAAATTAGAAAAGAATTTTTTTATATTCCAAAAGTATTTACTAATATATTTAAAAGTATTTACTTGTATTTGATACTATGTATAATTGGATTTGAAAAAATCAATAGTTTTTAATAATAATAATAATAATAATAATAATAATAATGATAATAATAATAGTAATAATAAATATTTTTTTTATTATATTTCAATGGGTCAAATTAAAATTTGGAATATTTTAATTCTTTTTCTTGTCTGTGAGATATTATTTATACACGTTATTATTCATTTTTATTAAATCATTATAAATAATAATTTTGCGAATTTTATTGATAATTTTACAAATAAAAGAAAACAAAAACAATTTTTATCTTCCAAGTCAAACAGATTAGGTGTAGTAATTAATTATATACTGCATACATAATTAATATAAGACAGACGTACACATATGCACGTGTTATCAGTAATACGATTTATCATTGACGTTTTGCCAAGTTTTTCCTTTTTTATTTATTTTAAAATAAAAAATAATTAAATTTAAATAAAAATATTATCAACGGGAAAAGCACGAAGATATTTTCTCTTTCTGTGACGTAGAACTTAAAAAAAAAAAAGAGAAAGAATGTTCTTGACAAAGGTTTGATTAATTTCTAAATGTGAAAAAAATTGAAAAACAGTTCAAAGATATTTTTTTTATATTGTGCACAAAATACGGAAGAAAAAAAATACTTCAATGAAGAATTTTTAATATAAATAATTTTTATTATTTTAAAATATTCTCATACAATATATCATTATATATTAATATTATATATATATATAAGAATTTTTAATAAAAATTATTATAATAAAAATTTTCCGTACGACCGAAAAATTTTCATGTCACTTTCAATTAATATCAAGTAAAATATTCCAATTGTTTACATTAAATCTTTACCATTCGATAAAGTTTTCATTTTGACCAATTTGTAAAAAATAAATAATCAAAAGAGAAAGAAATATATGATTAATATATTATCGTTACAACGTAAAGCGACAGAAAAGTTGCATTTTGTAAAAAAAAAAAAAAATAAGAAAGAAAAAAATATCAACGATATCTTTTTACACAAAGACATTAAAAAGACAAAAATCCAAGAGAAAAATATTACTGAAAGAAATTTTATAATAATTATATGATCCTTATTATGATAATAAACAGATATTGTTTGAAAATAAAAACAATAAATAAGAAACCAAATAATATAGATATCTAATCTGAAAAATAGGATTCACGAGATAAAAAAAAATTATCATCGACAGACCAATTGATTAGAAAAAAGAAAAGAAATGTTATTAATGTTGCGATCTAAAAAAAAAAAAAGGGAAAAAAAAGAAACAGCTATTGCAATACAATTCCAAAATCGATACGATCGATTTGAACGAAATACGATTGAACAAAATCAGAAATAAAGGGAGAAACAAATTCTTATGAGATTGATATCATCCCGATGTCATCGCGTTAGTAACAAAACCCATATATCAATAATATGCTGCGATATGACGGGGGAAAAAAAGAAAAAAAGAAAAAAAAATCTACAAGCAAAATAAAAATAACATACAAACGATATGTACTTGTGCGATTTGAAAATTACATACTGCACGGGAGTGACAGTTTAACGAGCAAGAAATATTATCCGTCTTACTTCCATTTTTGTCTCCATGTTATCCCTTTGGAGGTTCACAACTGACTGACGGCAAAACGTTCGATCTACCTCCGTTGTAAACTCCTTTTTGAGAAAAGAAAAGGATTAGAAATGCACGTTTGAATAATACAATCCAGTCGGGGGAAAAAATGAAGGAAGTTCGTTCGCGACATTAAACGAGAGTAAAAAACTTATTAGAGAATTGATCGGTCAACTGTATCTCGTTGATACGAGGGGTTGACGATCTAAGGGTAAAATATTTATTCGACTTTACCCGATGTGCTCGGAAAACATTTAGCGACTACTTCGATAAAAAGAAAACTTTGTTGCTCCAACTCTCATTCGCACAATATTTTCTGTTCCTTTCCTTCTCTCTCTCTCTCTCCCTCTTCTACGTCGATTTATTCTCACGTACGGGAGTTGTTGATGTCGTAAACGAAAAAAAGTTTCACGTGAAGAAACTTTTCCATGTTGGTGTTAGGGTGACAACGATAAAGAGCTTCCACCGAGTGTACCACCTTCTTATAATAAGTTATATCCTGGTCACCTCGTTAGGTTCGAAGTTCTTTTTTTTTATGGTGTTCGTCAAAAGGACAGTATCGTACGAACGAAGAGACACCAATAACAATCTTCATTGCGTCGTTTCATCGCGACCTTTACGAAAGTGTTAATCGTTACGCTGTACAATCCGTACGATTGAAACTTGTTCGTTCGGTTTAATTAATGAGAAAAATTGTTGTAATAAGATTTGTGAAATACATACGTACTTTCTTCCGTGCTTCGAACCGTAATGTGATTTGCATCGATAGCGAAGTCCTATAGACAGTAGCGTCGATAAACGACTACCATCGAAGAGGTATACATTGTAGCAGGTTATAGCAGTGTACGTAATTCGTGTGATAAGCTCCTCCAATATCCGACGAATCTGTCGAATTAATTGCTTCACTGTTTGAATACTCCTCTCCCACGAAGTCTTTGCTTTATATACGTCCAGACATTTTTTCGACCTGAATTAGCATCGGACGATTGCGACGGCCATTGCGATCGATCGACGAATCAGATTTCACTTTTCAAACGGTACGGATTCGGCTCTCGATTTTTCGAATCATTGTCCTCCTGTAAAATGCAATCTCCATTATTCTCGGAACAAAAAACAACCAAAGTTTAGCCGATGTCGACGAAGCCATTTCTTTTATTTATTTATTTATTTTCTTTTTAATTATAATCTTTCAACATTTTCTCTTCGGTTCTCGTAGCGCTCGTAAACGAGTACAAGCTTATCGGAATTTTCGCTTACGCACGACGTTCCGTTTAATCGTCGACTTGCCTTGTTGTCTCTTCGTAACGTTCTAACAACTTTCTAACGATCGTATTTTTTTTTTTTTGACTTACCCGTATATCCTAGCGACGACTGTTTCGAACTTTATCGGGCCTCTTTCGGTGTTTAGAATGAAACTCAGGTTCAAAACGCGACGCATACGTTGCACTCGACGATGATAACCAAAACTACGATTAAATACAACGTCGTTCACTGTCGATCGTTTCTAATTTCATTGTTTGAAAGTAACAATATTTATTAACGAATCAAAACATTAATTTTTTTTTTTAATTATTTTTATCAATTCAGTTCTCATTCAATTTTTATAAAACTGACTAAAACTCGTGTATACGATAAAATCGAATTTTGTCAAGATGTTTCAATGTTAAAGAAGAATAATTTTTTTTTTTTTCTTCAGAATAACTCAATATTTTTTTTTTACATTGATATCGATATTAGAAAAATGATAATTTTTACTTTGTGTGATATATATATCATACAATATATATATATATATATTGTATATATATATATATATATATATATATATTTATATATAATTTGTATTATATTTAAATATGATTCTAATTTTAAATACATACGTATCTAATTAAAAAAAATTATTGTGAATCAGGAAATTTTTTAACCGCAATGTAATTATATATATATGTGTATATACATATGTGTATGTACACACACACACACACACACACACACACACACACACATATTGGTTTTTATATCATTAATATTTTTGAAGGAATGTAAAGAAAAAAAATAGAAAGGAAGATAATAAAGTAAACAAAATAAAAGGTTAGTCTGAAAGCAATAACTTAAGTCAAATATATTCGTACAAATAACAAATATATATCATCTATAAACGTATATCTCATAAATACTTATCTAAGTAACATGTATCTATGCACATTTATTAAAAATGCAGTAGGTTTCAACATTATATCAAAATGTCATTAATAATATTTCAATGATAAATTATTCGAGACTGATTCATAATAACGTTTTACATGAACGTACGTAATACTGATAAATACGCCATCGATGTCTTCATTATCTAAAATATTTACGAATGAATGACAATTTAATTCAACCTACGAATGTTTTTAAACTATCGAAAATATTTCAACTGAAAATTTCGTGGAAACGAACGAATAAAAACCGGATCAACGGGATATTATATTTCTTTGCGAAATTAATATAAATAGAAAAAAAAAACAAAGTACGAACGATAGATGGACGAAAAAAATATTTGTCATAAACGTATCGTCAAAATATTATCGCAAAATATTATCATCGTCTCGAGAAACGACGGTAAACTTAATAAATAAAAACGATCGATTACGAGCGAATGAAAATTAAAGTTTCAAAGGGTAATCAAATCTCTTGGAACGCAAGTGATACCTTGAAAAAAAAATTAAATTAAAAAATAAAAATTGACCCGAGGTAACGACCCAAAGTCAAGTATATATACATATATAAAACCAAAAAAAAAAAAGCAATTAACGAGATGCCAATTAAAAATTAACGATTTAAAAATAAATAGAAGAAACATCTCGGGTGATGCGAACGAAAGATCAAAAAAAAAAAACAAAAAAAGAAAGAAAACGAAAAAAGAACAAGAAGAAATATTAACAATAACGACTCACGTCGGTAAAAGTGCGCAATGATACAATGCAAAACTTCGCGCAAGTCAATCGCAGCGGTTTTCTAGCACGAATCATGCAAATGTAAATCGATTTCATATCGACAGTCGACAGCTCGTACCAGTCGCAATGATAAAGCGCCTCGCACAAATTAGTGCTCTGGATTAAAGGAATAAAAAAAAAAAATAAAAAAAAAAAAAAAGGGAAACAAAATCGTATCAATAAACGATCGAATCAAATTACAGATTGAATTTCAATTCGATAAGAATTCGATTAATTACTTCCTCGATGAGACATTCACCGATGTAACAATAAGTGAACAACGTGCTCGACAAAACGAAAACGTATATAGCGAAGGTTAATATACCGATTCCTTCTAATACCGCTAAACTCTACAAAATTAGAAATTATTCAATTAGACGATGTAGGGTGCACGATTTTCCGTAGAGTGGCGTGCGTACGTACGGAGAGTATTTGATAACTCGATATACAAATTTGAATCGTTGTACCTAACAATTGTTGACAAATGACAACGTTGAAACTATCCTCCAATATATCCGCTAATCTGAAACAGATACGAGAAAGGCGAAAATTATTTTTTTCGTAACGACATCTTTCTGATGCTAAAAGAAAAAAGAAAAAAAAAAGAAAGAGAAAAATTCGTTCCTCCTCGAAGCGACATCGATGCGCGTTCGTGTCGAAAGTGTATAAAATGCGTGTCAGTTTTTGTTCTCGTCGAGGAACGTTTTTAAGGTTTGAAACAACCCCATTTCGAATTTTAGAAGCGAAAAGAATCAAGCGTTAATAATTCGTTGTAATCGATGAAACGTATTCGAGGAAAAAATTTATTGAATTTTCGATCTAAAACGATGTGACTAAAATGTGACTCGAAGGTTTACAACGACCGTCTCGAATTTTACTTTTCGCGACAAAAAGACAAACAAAAGCTAAACCGATTTAAAAAAAAAAAAAAAAAAAAAAAGAAATGAAAGAAAAAAATAAATTTTTATACGAACACAAAATTATACTAAATATATATTAATTGAGACAAAAGTATATTCGTTCCATTTCGAGTGTTGGAACAAATATGACGTCGTTGGAAACGTTTTTGAACGTTTACTTTCACATGAGTCTACGACGAAATGCACGATCTTTGAAATTTTTCTTCCGAATCAAATCTCTTACAATCTCATTAATGAAAACCTGTATTATTGAAAACAATTCCACTGGATAACAAAACTATGTAATTTTCTCGCAACGAAATTGTAAAAGAACCTCTAAGAAAAGAAGAAAAAATTTTCAAAAAAAATTCGCATCTTAAAAATACAACGAAAACGATCGGCGTCCCCCGACTCATAGCGTTCTACACGTTCGAACCGTTTGAAATGAGAAAAAAAAAAAAAAAAAAAAAAAGAAAAGAAAGCAAGAAGATTTCATTCAGTGGACGTTTCTATTATTAATGGGTAGCTTTAATTAGAAAAGTGACGTCACCTTATCAAACGATGATGTCGAAGTATCATTTTATGAATTCCTTTCCGAGAACCATCGTTATCCTTTAATACATCCTTCACTCTACACCTCAATATGGCCAATTGTCCGGTTAAATGAAAACCGATAGAGGCCAATAAACAATCAGTTCCGACGTAAGCCGATATGACCATAGTTATACGTAAAAATTCGTGTATGCAACCGAACGCATAACTCTTTGCATCGTACGGCTTCAGTAACGGCTTTATCTTATATGGTAATTTATACTCCGATGTAGAATTTGTCATAACTGCGTTGAAACGAATACATGGATTTAATAATTAATATCATTATTATTCATTATTTAATATTTAATTTCATTCGTCAATTTTCATACGGCAATATCGACAAAATTAAACTGTTCAAACGGCTAACGGTCATTCTAATATCTCAATAAATTCAATACGAATAAGAATGTTATTCGGACAAAAGTTTACATTTTCTTTTACGTAAATAATAACGTTATTATTAACACTAGAACTACCGAAAAAAAGAACCTACCCACTTCTACCAAAACCAGTCAAAATTACTGGTCTTTAAAAAAAAAAATAAATAAATAAACGTAAAAACAGAATATTCTTTCATTCATTAAATTATTACTATCTTATTGAAAGGTATTTAAGGTTATGTTTAAGGTTACATTTTAAGGTTATATTTAATGGCAACTATAACAAATACGATATAATTATGATAATAAAAACTATAATAATACTTTCTAATTCACTGTACGAGGACTCCTCAACTTAGATACTCTTCCAACGATTGTGGTACACAGAATGATCGCCTGAAACGGCATCGATTAGTATTGTTATGTTACCTACGGCTTTATCGACAGATAAGTTATGGCATAAAAGAAAATATTGTAACAAAATGCCAGAAGATTCATCCTAAATATCTAATCAACGGTTGTCGATTTCAGGAAAAAGATTGTAAGACTTTTTTTTCACTTTGAAAAGTACCAATTATACTTGTTAGCATTATTACAGATTTTATTATCATAATTATATCGTATTTTTTATAGTTGCCATTAAATAGTTGTAATTCCATAACCTCAAATACTTTTTTTATAAGATAGTGATAATTTAATAAATCAAAAAATATTCTATTTTTACGTTTTTTTAAAAGACCAATCATTTCGATTGAATTTGGTAGAATTAGATAAAACGAAAAATTACTCGAATTCTTTGCAAGTTATTTAAAAATGAAATTCATTTAATATAATCTTTACTTAACCCTGCGAGAGTCATTGCGTCATTTCGAAAAAAAAAAAACAAAATTGTAACACGAATTTGGAATTTTAAAAGCATTTCAAATTTTGAAATTGTAAAAGCAGCCATTTTGACTGGTTCGGTAGTTCTAGTGTTAGAAATAATGAAGGTTCCCATTTGAGACCAAAATAAAGTTGTCCTTGAGTAAACTTTTGAAGTCTTTCCACTAAATAAAAAAATAAAAAAATAAAAAAAAGAACAATAAATACGTTAATCTTTCTCTATCTTGAAATCAGATAACTCTTGTTAGAAAAATACATACATACATATATTTTTTTTCTCTATTATTTCTTTAGAAAGAAATATCTAAAGTGACATTTAAAAAGTGATATAATAAAGATGATTAAAAATGATCGTAATACCCATAATTATACCCGGTATGACAGTTTTAAAATAATACAAAAGAATTATGAAGGTCATCGATGGGAGGGCAGCCATGATGAATATATAAGAAAATTTGTTATATCTCATAAAAATCGATCTCTCCTCTTTAGTTTTATAATTATCGACGTTGTAATCGTTTTCCGTTTCCGTCAAAAAACTTGACAATGATCTATACTTCATGCGGCACATCCCAAATTTCGTCAGTGTCATTATCATCAGCATGTTCTCGATAATGTTTGTAAGTACGTAATGGAAATCATTGATGTAATCGATCAAATCGAGTAGTCCTAAAAAACTGTAAAGACATCCGTAAAATAGATATGGTAGGAACAACGAGTCACGTATTTTCAATGGCCAAACTCCAGAAAAGCCGAGCAATCGTTTGCTCCATGTTATCGCCTTCGTGGTACTGCTGAAATCTGTAACCTTGAAAAAGATAATGCGAAACGACGATGATTCGATTGAATAGTATCATACAATATTGATAAATTCGAAAGTGTTTCGTGGCTTGTAAAATAACGAGCAATTTTAAATTTGTCTCGAAAGAATTCTATTAGATTGGCCAATAGGTTGGTACCCGATTACGGAATCTTTAATACCAATGTGGGACCGAAAGTATCTGGATGATTTCAAAAATCAATTGCTCCCTCTGTCCGAAAATATGGTATATATTTGAAAAAAAATCTTAGATCATTTAGAGTTTCGAAAGCAACTTGCGATACTCATTATATCGGTATTGTTAACATCGATAGCTGAATAACCTAACGTATTTGACAGGCTTTGCTTTAGAGTTGAATTGAAATTCGAAGACCAAAAATTAGTTTTCTTTTTTTTTTTTTTTTAGAAAAATAAAATAGTCACCGCTGTAATATCAGAATGGAAAATTTTAACCCACACAACGTGAATTTACAAAGAAGAGACGCCGAATCGAAACGATTGACCAATGAACAACGTCATGGTATCTTGCAACGGTTATTACGGTATATGAGGAACAAAGAAAAATTGGAAAACTGTGCTGTTAATAAAGTTGCAACCGCATTCCACGTTCCTCTGATAATGATAAAGATATTGTTCCTACAGGTTCTACCGATCGTTGGAATATTCAATTTAAGTCGCAACCACCAAACAGTCCCGATTTAAACGTTCTCGATTTGGGGTTTTTTTTGAGCTCTATTCAATCACTACAACATGAAGCTTCGCCAAACGCAATTGATGAATAGATCGAATGCGTTCGAGATGCATTTAATAAATTAGAGAGAAATACTCTCGATAACGTTTTTATAACATTACGAACGTTTATGGAATCGATTATGTTGACAGGATGATGAAATTCCCATAAAATTCCCCATATAAATAAACGTAAAACTTCGTCGTGAGGGTCGATTAGCTGAAGAGTATATGTGTTCAGAAGAATCGTTCAACGAGACTACCATCTCACTTCAACTAAATTTGGATTACGTCAAAATCATTTGTATTTAGTTATATCGTGACAATAAAACGAATTTAATATTTTTATTTTTTTTTTTTTTTATATTTAATTTTAGTATCATTTGATTTTTTTCGCGAATGTATACCATATTCTCGGACAAAAAAAAAATATTAAAATTTATACCATATTTTCGGACAGTGGGAGTACTGCTTTTCGAGACTATTTAAATCTAATGATTTCCTTACGAAAAAATTAGTCTAAAAGCTCTAATTAATGCAAATTTATTGATTTTCAAAGTCGACTAGGGACTTTTTCGGTCCAACCTGTATTAAATATCGCAACGTTACTTATTGGCCAACTCAATAATTGTGATTTTTTTTAATAGTCCAAAAACTTTTGGTCCATCTGGTGGCCATCTTGTATAATAGAAAAAAAATAAAGAAATTACGTTCAAGCGATCACCGATGAAATTCCACTATTCCTTATATCTTATTAATAAAAAAAATATAAAAAAATAAAAAAAAAATCGAAATTGAAAAGAAATATTTCGAAGTAATGTCAAAGTCAAAATAAATTAAAAAATTATAATCTAAAAAAATTAATAAACGTAAGCATTCAATGATATATCATTAATTAAATATAAAAATAAGAAAAGTTCTGTAAAGCATATGATCGATTTTACGATATCGAAAACATTTTTGAAAATCATATTTTAATAATTAATAAACAATCAAAAAAAAGAGACGTATACGAAGTTGAAATTTTTTCTTTGTATTTAAAATTAAAAATAAAAAATTATGAAAATAAAAATACAATTATTAAATATCCTTTCGATTCGTTGAATAATTGATTTGGGGGTGAAATTTCGATCATATTAGGCATTTAAAAAAGCCATTGTCACGTCAACACAATTGAAAATGTCAGCTATGTTAAGTTAATATAATACATACATACATATATATATATATATATATATATATATATGTCATAAAAAATATTGTTTATCAAAATTACGCAAAATCCAAAATTTTCTAGAAGAGAACATGCTTACACGTCATTTGAAGAAAAATTTTTTTAAATCAAAACATTGAAATATATTGACTGCCACAGTATTTTCATAACTCATCACAAAGGTCAATGTAATTAAAATAAAAATAATTTAATATAAATAATTACTACATGTCCGATAATTCAATAAAATTATACTCTCATCTCTGAAAACTTTCATTGACCTGTGATTGACCTTGTCAATCCGTAGGTTGACGAAAAAATATAAAATCAATGGCACAAGAACCGAACACGATCGCGCACCAAAAAAAAAAAGTCAATAAAAGAGTAACAACTCGTCACAAGTATTACAAAATAAAAAAAAAAAAATCACGGTCGTCATAAAATGTAATTTCCGTTAGATATGTCGATTAACTTTCGAATCACTGAAGACTAAATCAATCACTGATAATCGAAATATTTAATTTTTACGTGTAATATTGCGAAAAAAAAAAAAAGAAAAAAAGAAAAAAAAAATTGAAAATAAATATTTGTTAGTCACAGATTCGTTTATTATAAATTACTAACAGAAACGAAAATTGTCGATAAATATTGTTAACAATTCAACGAAACGCCGATGCATTTTTTCCTATCCATCTGATTAATTAATATCAATTAATTAATTATCGAATTGATTACAGACAATTAAACAGCGACGTAGGCGAGAAATTAATTAACAATCGCACGGAAACGACACCGTGGCAATCGGCTCGTCGAAAAAAAAATTTCCAAACAAAATTACGAATTTTATCGAAATCCTGACGACGATGAGAAAGAGGGAAGAAAAAACAAAAAAGTTAAAAATTTAAGGGGGGAAAAGAAGAAAAAGAAAAAAAACGATCCGAAAGATCGATCCTATAGGACATTGAAATAATTACGTATATCGCGTCGTGATTTCAATGATCGCGAAAAAACGCGAGGAAGAAAGAAAGAAAGAAAAAAAAAAAAAAAAGAAGAAACAAGAAAAAAAGAGACTTCCGATTTTTCGAAAACCGTCACAACGAGCCCTTTCCCATTTAATGTCGATAGTCCAAAAACAAATTCACTCGTTTTATCATTAAACGATTATTGTCACGAAACGTAGCACTCGTCGAACAAACTGACGACTATTTATATAAAATAAAAAAAAATATATGAAATAAAAAAAAAAATAAATAAAAAAAAAGTGAAAACAAAACGAAGTTATCACGATACTTCTCTGGTTCCTTCCATTTTGCTCGCTCGAAGGTCGCCGACAGACTGTGCCGTCCGTGCACGAACCACTCCCGACGTAAACTACGCACGAAAGGGGGGGTTTAGAAATTGGTCGGTTTGAATAGTTCATGCGACTGACGAAAAAAAAAAAAAGAAAGAAAAGAAAAAAAAAGAAGAAGAAAGAAAGAGAAGAAAAAGGAAAAAGTTCTCGAGCCGAATTCGATCCGTGTCGACGGGCCAAAGGGGGGGAAAAAAAAGAAAAGATAAAAAAGTTGCGAGAAAAAAAAAAAAAAAAAGAGAAAGGAAAAAAAAAAGTAAAAAAGAAAATGAGAAAGGGGTGAGCCTGTAAAAGGGTTTAGACGAGGTCGACCGAACATTCGACGGACATTGTGCTGCATTAAATATATTTTTCGTGTCCATCCCCTATCCGCAAAACGGAATATACCTTGTCTTCATACTTTTCCCTTTCTTTTTTATTCCTTTTTTTTTTTTTTTACTCTTTTTTCTTTCCTCTTCGGACCCTATGTAGATATCCGTCGAAAGTTTCCACGTAACGATCTCGTGAATGTTTCTCCAACCCAAAAGAGAGAAGAAAAAAAAAATTAAAAAAAGAAGAAGAGAAACAAAAACTGAAACAGCGTGGCTCGCTATTATTACGGAATAATGAAAAAGAAGAAAGGAAGAAAGAAAATTGATGAGCATATTATCCAAGTTGTTGTCGAGCAGTTGAATTTTCTAGCCTCCCCGTTAGTCTACTTTTCTTGTCGGTTCTCTTCGCGCAAACGATCGTTACAAAGTGTACGAAAAAAAAAAAAAAATAAAAAAATAAAATATGACGTTATTAGAACGGAACGGTCGATGATCGTTTACAGATTGTTGCTGTAAATAACGAAAATTATTCTCCAAATTCGATTTTATGCGTTGGTAATCGGACGAAATTGTTTTCGTGGGAAGAGGAATTATCGAAGTCGATATTTGTCGAAGTGAACGTCGTTTTATTATTATGGCAAAGGACACCAATCGAAAACTTCATGTCAAACGAGAGATCGATTGAGTTAAAAACGTATTATCTATCGAATGATCATAGATGACGATAAAATGAGAGTTCAAATTGGTTTATTTCTTGTGAGTGATGTTCAATGGTCGCATGCAAACGTACGTACATTCGTATTTATTCTCAACCGTTTAGAAATATAATTTATATATTTATAATTGCAAATTAATGATATATATATATATATATATATATATATATATATATTTATTATAAATTAAAGAAAAATGTCTCAGTTTCTTTTCCCCACGAACTTTCGACAGTGAACGACGTTGTATTTAATCGTAGTTTTGGTTATCATCGTCGAGTGCAACGTATGCGTCGCGTTTTGAACCTGAGTTTCATTCTAAACACCGAAAGAGGCCCGATAAAGTTCGAAACAATCGTCGCTAGGATATACGGGTAAGTCAAAAAAAAAAAATACGATCGTTAGAAAGTTGTTAGAACGTTACGAAGAGACAACAAGGCAAGTCGACGATTAAAAGGAACGTCGTGCGTAAGCGAAAATTCCGATAAGCTTGTACTCGTTTACGAGCGCTACGAGAACCGAAGAGAAAATGTTGAAAGATTATAATTAAAAAGAAAATAAATAAATAAATAAAAGAAATGGCTTCGTCGACATCGGCTAAACTTTGGTTGTTTTTTGTTCCGAGAATAATGGAGATTGCATTTTACAGGAGGACAATGATTCGAAAAATCGAGAGCCGAATCCGTACCGTTTGAAAAGTGAAATCTGATTCGTCGATCGATCGCAATGGCCGTCGCAATCGTCCGATGCTAATTCAGGTCGAAAAAATGTCTGGACGTATATAAAGCAAAGACTTCGTGGGAGAGGAGTATTCAAACAGTGAAGCAATTAATTCGACAGATTCGTCGAATATTGGAAGAGCTTATCACACGAATTACGTACACTGCTATAACCTGTTACAATGTATACCTCTTCGATGGTAGTCGTTTATCGACGCTACTGTCTATAGGACTTCGCTATCGATGCAAATCACATTACGGTTCGAAGCACGGAAGAAAGTACGTATGTATTTCACAAATCTTATTACAACAATTTTTCTCATTAATTAAACCGAACGAACAAGTTTCAATCGTACTGATTGTACAGCGTAACGATTAACACTTTCGTAAAGGTCACGATGAAACGACGCAATGAAGATTGTTATTGGTGTCTCTTCGTTCGTACGATACTGTCCTTTTGACGAACACCATAAAAAAAAAGAACTTCGAACCTAACGAGGTGACCAGGATATAACTTATTATAAGAAAGTGGTACACTCGGTGGAAGCTCTTTATCGTTGTCACCCTAACACCCTAACGGAAAAGTTACTTCGAGCGAAACTTTCTTTCGTTTGTTACAACATCGACAACCCCCGTACGAGAGAATAAATCGACGTAGAAGAAAGAAAGAGAGAAAAAAAAAGAAAAGAAACATAAACTTTTAATTAAACCGAACGAATACGTTTCGATAGTATCGACTATAGTTTTGTAAATTTTACAAAAAGTTTCGATTGCAATACGATTAGAACCGAATTCGAATCGAATTTTACGATTTCTCATGGAATTATTATTAAAAAGTTGTAACATTGGGTTGACAGAAAATTTCGTTATTCCAACGATAATAATATATTCGTTGCGTCGTGATTGGACGCAACTACGAGAACGTTTACAAATACGCGTCTCGCAACGATCCAGAGATGATGATCGATTCGCACGGAGGATCTGTCCCATGTCTCTTCCTTGGGCGTCAGTATTATAGACCCGTTGGACACGATGAAAAGAGCGACGGCATTAGGCTAGATTACCGTAGGCCGTTAGCATAATACCGTTCGCCTCGTCAACCGATAGTATCCCGCGTGGCTCGTGATGATGTTGCGCGTGAAAATGATTACAGCGCGTATGTAAAATCTCACAATATACTTTTTATTTCAACATGCTATAGTTGTTGGTACGTGCTCGTATAATGGTAATGGCTCATGCGACTTGCTATTGAGTCTGATATATGTAAGACGACCGACTTGATGTTACGAGTCTGGTGTATGACTTAAGATTGACTGATTTTAGACTGGTCTGTGACTTGACCGATGGTTTTAGTCTGATTTATGTATGACGACTGACTCGTGCCCACTGACTTCTCGGCGCTTCTCCGACTAATCGTTGAGATAAAATAATGAGATCAGGGAAAGGGAAGGAAGATGCTCATTGGTCGAGCGCGGGACAAGGACAATTCGCAGAAATGTTTATATTTCAGGCAAAGGTCTTTGTCGAAACGATTGTATAGATCCACGTCATAATCATTTTGTACTTGAGAAGGATATGCCTGGCCTGACGTATCAACGAGTAACAAAAGACGCTTAAGAAATACAAAATAACGCTCGAGATCAGAGCAGCGTCGACTATAGGCTTATCGGATTAATGTATATTCTTAAAAACTCTATTTCTAAGAACGGATAAGCCTGACAAAGATACATACGACCTTTAGAAGCAAAAACTATTGTTATGCTCGACTTCGCGTACAATATGTGCGTCAACGATATTCTTTGTGGAAATACTTTCGAGTACTCGAAAGATTGCAAATGTTATCCGAACAATTCTATGCTCGGAAAGATGAAAGAGTTTTGAATGTTGCAATAATGAAGTTTCGCCTGAAAAATCGCAAAAGAGGATGGAACTAAAACTGTAGGTACATTTTTTTTTTTACATTTTTTAAAGAGTATTGTTTTCTTTTTTCTTTTTTGGGAACGATCTTTTTGGACCAACGCCGAAATAACGTTAATCTTATCTTTATTAATCTAAATAACGTGATATTGTATGCATTTATTACAAACCATCTATTTAACATTTGTACAGAACTGTCAGCTATATTGCAATAGTTATTATTCGCGATCAATTATTAAATAGCTTCGATTATAGAGCCGTTCGTAGGAATGACAAGTACGCCATTGATTTATTCACTATCTGTAAAATGTATAAAAAGATAAGAGGTTATAATCATTCTTAACATCGAAATGTTTATACTATCGAGAATACATTAACGTAAAGTACGGAAAATCAATGATTAAAAACGATCAACGAAATATAATATTTCTTGACGAAAGCAAAAAAAAAATACGAACGATACGAGAAAATATTAAGCAGACGATTTTAATTCGATAATTGACGAAAACTTAACGAATAAGAACGATCAATGGCAAACAAATTAAAAATAAAAATTACTAAAGATAATCGAAACTCGTGGAACGCGAATGATACTTTGAAGGAAAAAAATTGACACGAGAGAATGACGAAAGTAAGGTATATGGAAAAAAAAGAAACAATTGACGAGACGTGAATTAAAAAATAATACTCCCTCTGTCCGAAAATATGGTATATATTTGAAAAAAAATCTTAGATCATTTAGAGTTTCGAAAGCAACTTGCGATACTCATTATATCGGTATTGTTAACATCGATAGCTGAATAACCTAACGTATTTGACAGGCTTTGCTTTAGAGTTGAATTGAAATTCGAAGACCAAAAATTAGTTTTCTTTTTTTTTTTTTTTAGAAAAATAAAATAGTCACCGCTGTAATATCAGAATGGAAAATTTTAACCCACACAACGTGAATTTACAAAGAAGAGACGCCGAATCGAAACGATTGACCAATGAACAACGTCATGGTATCTTGCAACGGTTATTACGGTATATGAGGAACAAAGAAAAATTGGAAAACTGTGCTGTTAATAAAGTTGCAACCGCATTCCACGTTCCTCTGATAATGATAAAGATATTGTTCCTGCAGGTTCTACCGATCGTTGGAATATTCAATTCAAGTCGCAACCACCAAACAGTCCCGATTTAAACGTTCTCGATTTGGGGTTTTTTTGAACTCTATTCAATCACTACAACACGAAGCTTCGCCAAACGCAGTTGATGAATAGATCGAATGCGTTCGAGATGCATTTAATAAATTAGAGAGAAATACTCTCGATAACGTTTTTATAACATTACGAACGTTTATGGAATCGATTATGTTGACAGGATGATGAAATTCCCATAAAATTCCCCATATAAATAAACGTAAAACTTCGTCGTGAGGGTCGATTAGCTGAAGAGTATATGTGTTCAGAAGAATCGTTCAACGAGACTACCATCTCACTTCAACTAAATTTGGATTACGTCAAAATCATTTGTATTTAGTTATATCGTGACAATAAAACGAATTTAATATTTTGTTTTTTTTTTTTTTTTATATTTAATTTTAGTATCATTTGATTTTTTTCGCGAATGTATACCATATTCTCGGACAAAAAAAAATATTAAAATTTATACGAAAAGAAAAGAAAAGAAAAGAAAAAGAAAAGGGAAGAAAAGAGGAAGCAGAAATATTAACGACAAAGACTCACGTCGGTGAAAGTGCGCATGGAGAGAACGGAAAACTTTGCGCCAGTCAATTGCAACGGATACCTACAGCGCATCATGCAAATGCAAATCAATCTCATATCGTTCGTCGACAGATCGTACCAGTCACAAGAATAGAGCTCTTCGCATATGCTCGTGCTCTGCATGCAAGAAAGGAACAAAAAAACAATAAATAAATTAATCAATAAATAAATAAAATAGAAACGAGATCGTATCGATAAACGATCGAATCAAATGTCAGATCGTATCGCGATTAAATATGAATTTGATTAATTACTTTCTCGATGAGTTGTTCACCGATGTAACAATAAGTGAACAACGTGCTCAGCAAAAGACACTCGTACATAATAAATGTTAATATACCTGTTGTCTCGACGACAGATAAACTCTGAATAATAGGAAATGAAAATATTAGAAATGTATACAGTTCGATTAAGATTGACTGTATACTTACGGATAGCATTTGATAACCCGATATACAAATTTGAAACATTGTCCCAAATAATTGTTGACCAATGAAGATGTTAAAACTATCCTCCAATATATCCGCTAATCTGAAACAGATACGAGGAAGGCGAAAATTATTTTTTTCGTAACGACATCTTTCTGATGCTAAAAGAAAAAAGAAAAAAAATAGAAAGAGAAAAATGTGTTCCTCCTCGAAGCGACATCGATGCGCGTTCGTGTCGAAAGTGTATAAAATGCGTGTCAGTTTTTGTTCTCGTCGAGGAACGTTTTTAAGGTTTGAAACAACCCCATTTCGAATTTTAGAAGCGAAAAGAATCAAGCGTTAATAATTCGTTGTAATCGATGAAACGTATTCGAGGAAAAAATTTATTGAATTTTCGATCTAAAACGATGTGACTAAAATGTGACTCGAAGGTTTACAACGACCGTCTCGAATTTTACTTTTCGCGACAAAAAGACAAACAAAAGCTAAACCGATTTAAAAAAAAAAAAAAAAAAAAAAAAAGAAAATAAAGAAAAAAATAAATTTTTATACGAACACAAAATTATACTAAATATATATTAATTGAGACAAAAGTATATTCGTTCCATTTCGAGTGTTGGAACAAATATGACGTCGTTGGAAACGTTTTTGAACGTTTACATTCACATGAGTCTACGACGAAATGCACGATCTTTGAAATTTTTCTTCCGAATCAAATCTCTTACAATCTCATTAATGAAAACCTGTATTATTGAAAACAATTCCACTGGATAACAAAACTATGTAATTTTCTCGCAACGAAATTGTAAAAGAACCTCTAAGAAAAGAAGAAAAAATTTTCAAAAAAAATTCGCATCTTAAAAATACAGCGAAAACGATCGGCGTCCCACGATTCATAGCGTTCTAGACATTCGAACCGTTTGAAATGAGAAAAAAAAAAAGAAAAAAAAGCAAGAAGATTTCATTCAGTGGACGTTTCTATTATTAACTGGTAGCTTTAATTAGAAAAGTGACGACGTTACCTTATCAAATGTTGATGTCGAAGAATCATTTTCTGAATTCCCCGTCGAGAACCATCGGTATCATTTAAAACATTCTTAATTCTGTACTTAAATACGGCCAGTTGACCGGTTAGATGAAAACCAGTGGTAGCCAATAAACAATCAGTTCCGGTGTAACCGGAAACGACCAATATTACTCTCAAAAATTCGTGTACGCAACCAAACGCATAACTTTTTGCATCGTACGGCTTTAATAACGGCCTTACTTTGTACGGTAATTTATATTCCGTTGTAGAATTAGTCATAACTGCGTTGAAAGACAATTGGAGTTTAATAAAATTATTCGTCGATCCTTTCTCGCGTCTCATATTTTCATCGTTTGATCGGGGAAATCGAATAAAAAGATAAAAAAAAAAATAAAAAAAAATGGAAAAAAGAAATAATAAAAATAAAAATAAATGTTCTTTGTTTTTTTTTTTTCTTTCAGCAAAAATCACGAAATAAATTCGTAATTTTGCTCAACGATATACATGAAACTAACGAAAAAAATAAAAATGAGAGAAAAATTTCTATACGCGCGTCCGAGGAGACGAATTAAGTCGAACCGAATCAAATTTAATTAATTAATGTAAATTATTTAAAAAAAAAAAAAAAAAAAAGAAATTGACGACTCGTGGTTACCACCGTTATACCTACTCGTACGTATCCATGCAAACATATATATATATATATATATATATATATATATGCATATATATATATGTGTGTTTGTGTGTGTGCGTATATATATGTATATACATATCAACACACACACACGCGCGCGCGCGCGCACGTTTATTATGTACTATTTTGTTGATTTTTCTTTCTTAATCTTTCATCCTTTTCGAACGATCAAACACAAATTAATAAGTTAAATTAATTAATCATAATTTCGAGACTATCGAGAATATCGAAACTCGAATTATCGTGATAATATTACCCATTATAATATTCGGTATGATAGATTTAAAATAATATAGAAGAAGTAAGAATGTCGACCATGGAAACAAAACGATGACGTATTTATAACAGAGATTGTTATATTTTAAAAAAATCGATATCTCCTCCTCGTTATTATAATTATCAGCTGTATAATCCGCTTTTGTTTCGGTAAGAAATTGCGTCAACGGACGATACTTCATTCGTAATACGAAAAATTTTGTCATCGTCATTAGTATCAAAAAATTCTCCATTACGTTGGCCAAAACGTAACGAAAATTTTTAATGTAATTTATCAGATCCAATAGTCCAAGTATGGCGAATACAAAGCCATAAATTGCAAACGATATGAATAAGCTGTCACGAATTTCCAACGGCCAAATTCCAGTAAGGCCAAGCAATCGTCTGCTGATTGTCATCGCCTTTAATGTATTGGAGAAATCTGCCATCTGCAAAAAAAAAAAGAAAAGAAATTATAATAATAAGAAGAACAAATAACAATTTGATCGAGTAAGGCAGTATTGTGCAAAACGAAATGTCACGAATAAAACGATTTATAATCTAATAAGTTATAAATCAGAGAAATCCGTTAATAATAATAATAATAATAATAATAATAATAATAATAATAATAATAAATGACGTTCGATCGAACGATGTGGTATTATGTAAAAAAAAAAAAAAAAAAAAAAAAGAATGAAAGAAACAAATCACGAATGAAGAGTTTTTACGATTACTTCAAATCAGAGAAACCTTTCGACTGAACAAAAAAGGAAAATAATAATCAAGTATAATAAAAATTAACATTTGATTGACTACTACGCTATCACACAAAACAGAAAAAAAATAACGAATAAAAGGTTAACCTAAATTTGTAAGGCAAATTATAAATAAGATTATATTGGATTATGCATAATCAAGTAATCACCATATTTATATAATTGTTTAAGTTCTTTGAAATTTAAAACAGAATATTTTCATAATTTATATATGTTTTGTAAAATTAGATTTCCAGTAACGTGAAATATAGTAATTTAGTACGTAAATAATTATTAATTTGTAATGGATACTAACAATAACTATTATCAGAGGCAAAAAGACATAATAAGTAGTAATATTAATAAATAGTGCACTTATTATCTATCACTTTCATTTTATATATAACTTTAATTTAACAATATAGGTCGGTAAAAAATACTTATTTATCGATCCACAATAGAATAAAAGTTACATCAATAACTTCCGTAGGTAAGGTAGAAATATATACCATCGGTAATATCACCTAATGATAAGAAAGAAAATGGAGAATTAATATCCGATAGTAAGTAACAAAATTAGAATTTAATAGCATCAAATAATAACACAGTTCATAAATTAATATGCTTAGCTTTATTAAATAATATACTACATCTTAACAAACTTAATGCATTTACTAGGTACACAAAATGATGAATAATAAATTCATTTTCACAAGCTTTTAAATATCATATAAAAACAATGAAAGACAAGCTAACGACCATACCACGTTGAAAGCACCAGTTCTCGTCCGATCACTGAAGTTAAGCAACGTTGGGCACGGTTAGTACTTGGATGGGTGACCGCTTGGGAACACCGTGTGTTGTTGACTTTCTTTTTGCTCCTTTTTTATTTTATTTTTTTTTTCTACACGACAAAAATCGCAATTATAATGCGCGTCATCGTACGTCACTTGTCTGTCGTCTGCACCGAATTTAATCTACCTTTATCGATGAGCGCAATTATTTCGACGGGAAACGAGATAAATAATTTACGTATATATATTTGTCTGAAATCATATCATCGAATTTACTCGTTATTCATAGTACGAATGAATGAAACTATATATGAAATAAATTTTTATGGAATCGTATATATCATGCTAAACAATGAATCTCACAAGCCAACGACCATACCACGTTGAAAGCACCAGTTCTCGTCCGATCACTGAAGTTAAGCAACGTTGGGCACGGTTAGTACTTGGATGGGTGACCGCTTGGGAACACCGTGTGTTGTTGACATTCTTTTTGCACCTATTTTTTTTTTTTTTTTTTAAACTACGAAAATCGCAATGTATAATGCGCGTCGTCGTACGTCACTTGTCATTCGTCTGCACCGAATCTAATCTACCTTTATCGATGAGCGGAATTATTTCGACGCGAAACGAGGTAAGTAAAAACTTTACGTATATATTTTTGTCTGAAATCATATCATCGAATTTACTCGTTATTCATAGTACGAATGAATGAAACTATATATGAAATAAATTTTTATGGAATCGTATATATCATCCTAAACAATGAATCTCACAAGCCAACGACCATACCACGTTGAAAGCACCAGTTCTCGTCCGATCACTGAAGTTAAGCAACGTTGGGCACGGTTAGTACTTGGATGGGTGACCGCTTGGGAACACCGTGTGTTGTTGACTTTCTTTTTGCTCCTTTTTTATTTTTTTTTTTTTCTACACGACAAAAATCGCAATTATAATGCGCGTCATCGTACGTCACTTGTCTGTCGTCTGCACCGAATTTAATCTACCTTTATCGATGAGCGCAATTATTTCGACGGGAAACGAGATAAATAATTTACGTATATATATTTGTCTGAAATCATATCATCGAATTTACTCGTTATTCATAGTACGAATGAATGAAACTATATATGAAATAAATTTTTATGGAATCGTATATATCATGCTAAACAATGAATCTCACAAGCCAACGACCATACCACGTTGAAAGCACCAGTTCTCGTCCGATCACTGAAGTTAAGCAACGTTGGGCACGGTTAGTACTTGGATGGGTGACCGCTTGGGAACACCGTGTGTTGTTGACTTTCTTTTTGCTCCTTTTTTATTTTTTTTTTTTTCTACACGACAAAAATCGCAATTATAATGCGCGTCATCGTACGTCACTTGTCATTCGTCTGCACCGAATCTAATCTACCTTTATCGATGAGCGCAAATATTTCGACGCGAAACGAGGTAAGTAAAAAATTTACGTATATATATTTGTCTGAAATCATATCATCGAATTTACTCGTTATTCATAGTACGAATGAATGAAACTATATATGAAATAAATTTTTATGGAATCGTATATATCATCCTAAACAATGAATCTCACAAGCCAACGACCATACCACGTTGAAAGCACCAGTTCTCGTCCGATCACTGAAGTTAAGCAACGTTGGGCACGGTTAGTACTTGGATGGGTGACCGCTTGGGAACACCGTGTGTTGTTGACATTCTTTTTGCACCTATTTTTTTTTTTTTTTTTAAACTACGAAAATCGCAATGTATAATGCGCGTCGTCGTACGTCACTTGTCATTCGTCTGCACCGAATCTAATCTACCTTTATCGATGAGCGGAATTATTTCGACGCGAAACGAGGTAAGTAAAAAATTTACGTATATATATTTGTTTGAAATCATATCATCGAATTTTTCTCGTTATTCATAGTACGAATGAATGAAACTATATATGAAATAAATTTTTATGGAATCGTATATATCATCCTAAACAATGAATCTCACAAGCCAACGACCATACCACGTTGAAAGCACCAGTTCTCGTCCGATCACTGAAGTTAAGCAACGTTGGGCACGGTTAGTACTTGGATGGGTGACCGCTTGGGAACACCGTGTGTTGTTGACTTTCTTTTTGCTCCTATTTTTTTTTTTTTTTTTTCTACACGACAAAAATCGCAATTATAATGCGCGTCATCGTACGTCACTTGTCTGTCGTCTGCACCGAATTTAATCTACCTTTATCGATGAGCGCAATTATTTCGACGCGAAACGAGGTAAGTAAAAACTTTACGTATATATTTTTGTCTGAAATCATATCATCGAATTTACTCGTTATTCATAGTACGAATGAATGAAACTATATATGAAATAAATTTTTATGGAATCGTATATATCATCCTAAACAATGAATCTCACAAGCCAACGACCATACCACGTTGAAAGCACCAGTTCTCGTCCGATCACTGAAGTTAAGCAACGTTGGGCACGGTTAGTACTTGGATGGGTGACCGCTTGGGAACACCGTGTGTTGTTGACATTCTTTTTGCACCTATTTTTTTTTTTTTTTTAAACTACGAAAATCGCAATGTATAATGCGCGTCGTCGTACGTCACTTGTCATTCGTCTGCACCGAATCTAATCTACCTTTATCGATGAGCGGAATTATTTCGACGCGAAACGAGGTAAGTAAAAAATTTACGTATATATATTTGTTTGAAATCATATCATCGAATTTTTCTCGTTATTCATAGTACGAATGAATGAAACTATATATGAAATAAATTTTTATGGAATCGTATATATCATCCTAAACAATGAATCTCACAAGCCAACGACCATACCACGTTGAAAGCACCAGTTCTCGTCCGATCACTGAAGTTAAGCAACGTTGGGCACGGTTAGTACTTGGATGGGTGACCGCTTGGGAACACCGTGTGTTGTTGACATTCTTTTTGCACCTATTTTTTTTTTTTTTTTAAACTACGAAAATCGCAATGTATAATGCGCGTCGTCGTACGTCACTTGTCATTCGTCTGCACCGAATCTAATCTACCTTTATCGATGAGCGGAATTATTTCGACGCGAAACGAGGTAAGTAAAAAATTTACGTATATATATTTGTTTGAAATCATATCATCGAATTTTTCTCGTTATTCATAGTACGAATGAATGAAACTATATATGAAATAAATTTTTATGGAATCGTATATATCATCCTAAACAATGAATCTCACAAGCCAACGACCATACCACGTTGAAAGCACCAGTTCTCGTCCGATCACTGAAGTTAAGCAACGTTGGGCACGGTTAGTACTTGGATGGGTGACCGCTTGGGAACACCGTGTGTTGTTGACTTTCTTTTTGCTCCTTTTTTATTTTTTCTTTTTCTACACGACAAAAATCGCAATTATAATGCGCGTCATCGTACGTCACTTGTCTGTCGTCTGCACCGAATTTAATCTACCTTTATCGATGAGCGCAATTATTTCGACGCGAAACGAGGTAAGTAAAAACTTTACGTATATATTTTTGTCTGAAATCATATCATCGAATTTACTCGTTATTCATAGTACGAATGAATGAAACTATATATGAAATAAATTTTTATGGAATCGTATATATCATCCTAAACAATGAATCTCACAAGCCAACGACCATACCACGTTGAAAGCACCAGTTCTCGTCCGATCACTGAAGTTAAGCAACGTTGGGCACGGTTAGTACTTGGATGGGTGACCGCTTGGGAACACCGTGTGTTGTTGACATTCTTTTTGCACCTATTTTTTTTTTTTTTTTAAACTACGAAAATCGCAATGTATAATGCGCGTCGTCGTACGTCACTTGTCATTCGTCTGCACCGAATCTAATCTACCTTTATCGATGAGCGGAATTATTTCGACGCGAAACGAGGTAAGTAAAAAATTTACGTATATATATTTGTCTGAAATCATATCATCGAATTTTTCTCGTTATTCATAGTACGAATGAATGAAACTATATATGAAATAAATTTTTATGGAATCGTATATATCATCCTAAACAATGAATCTCACAAGCCAACGACCATACCACGTTGAAAGCACCAGTTCTCGTCCGATCACTGAAGTTAAGCAACGTTGGGCACGGTTAGTACTTGGATGGGTGACCGCTTGGGAACACCGTGTGTTGTTGACATTCTTTTTGCACCTATTTTTTTTTTTTTTTTTAAACTACGAAAATCGCAATGTATAATGCGCGTCGTCGTACGTCACTTGTCATTCGTCTGCACCGAATCTAATCTACCTTTATCGATGAGCGGAATTATTTCGACGCGAAACGAGGTAAGTAAAAAATTTACGTATATATATTTGTCTGAAATCATATCATCGAATTTTTCTCGTTATTCATAGTACGAATGAATGAAACTATATATGAAATAAATTTTTATGGAATCGTATATATCATCCTAAACAATGAATCTCACAAGCCAACGACCATACCACGTTGAAAGCACCAGTTCTCGTCCGATCACTGAAGTTAAGCAACGTTGGGCACGGTTAGTACTTGGATGGGTGACCGCTTGGGAACACCGTGTGTTGTTGACATTCTTTTTGCACCTATTTTTTTTTTTTTTTAAACTACGAAAATCGCAATGTATAATGCGCGTCATCGTACGTCACTTGTCATTCGTCTGCACCGAATCTAATCTACCTTTATCGATGAGCGGAATTATTTCGACGCGAAACGAGGTAAGTAAAAAATTTACGTATATATATTTGTTTGAAATCATATCATCGAATTTACTCGTTATTCATAGTACGAATGAATGAAACTATATATGAAATAAATTTTTATGGAATCGTATATATCATCCTAAACAATGAATCTCACAAGCCAACGACCATACCACGTTGAAAGCACCAGTTCTCGTCCGATCACTGAAGTTAAGCAACGTTGGGCACGGTTAGTACTTGGATGGGTGACCGCTTGGGAACACCGTGTGTTGTTGACATTCTTTTTGCACCTATTTTTTTTTTTTTTTTTAAACTACGAAAATCGCAATGTATAATGCGCGTCGTCGTACGTCACTTGTCATTCGTCTGCACCGAATCTAATCTACCTTTATCGATGAGCGGAATTATTTCGACGCGAAACGAGGTAAGTAAAAAATTTACGTATATATATTTGTTTGAAATCATATCATCGAATTTACTCGTTATTCATAGTACGAATGAATGAAACTATATATGAAATAAATTTTTATGGAATCGTATATATCATCCTAAACAATGAATCTCACAAGCCAACGACCATACCACGTTGAAAGCACCAGTTCTCGTCCGATCACTGAAGTTAAGCAACGTTGGGCACGGTTAGTACTTGGATGGGTGACCGCTTGGGAACACCGTGTGTTGTTGACTTTCTTTTTGCTCCTTTTTTATTTTTTTTTTTTCTACACGACAAAAATCGCAATTATAATGCGCGTCATCGTACGTCACTTGTCATTCGTCTGCACCGAATCTAATCTACCTTTATCGATGAGCGCAAATATTTCGACGCGAAACGAGGTAAGTAAAAAATTTACGTATATATATTTGTCTGAAATCATATCATCGAATTTACTCGTTATTCATAGTACGAATGAATGAAACTATATATGAAATAAATTTTTATGGAATCGTATATATCATCCTAAACAATGAATCTCACAAGCCAACGACCATACCACGTTGAAAGCACCAGTTCTCGTCCGATCACTGAAGTTAAGCAACGTTGGGCACGGTTAGTACTTGGATGGGTGACCGCTTGGGAACACCGTGTGTTGTTGACATTCTTTTTGCACCTATTTTTTTTTTTTTTTTTAAACTACGAAAATCGCAATGTATAATGCGCGTCGTCGTACGTCACTTGTCATTCGTCTGCACCGAATCTAATCTACCTTTATCGATGAGCGGAATTATTTCGACGCGAAACGAGGTAAGTAAAAAATTTACGTATATATATTTGTTTGAAATCATATCATCGAATTTTTCTCGTTATTCATAGTACGAATGAATGAAACTATATATGAAATAAATTTTTATGGAATCGTATATATCATCCTAAACAATGAATCTCACAAGCCAACGACCATACCACGTTGAAAGCACCAGTTCTCGTCCGATCACTGAAGTTAAGCAACGTTGGGCACGGTTAGTACTTGGATGGGTGACCGCTTGGGAACACCGTGTGTTGTTGACTTTCTTTTTGCTCCTTTTTTATTTTTTTTTTTTTCTACACGACAAAAATCGCAATTATAATGCGCGTCATCGTACGTCACTTGTCTGTCGTCTGCACCGAATTTAATCTACCTTTATCGATGAGCGCAATTATTTCGACGCGAAACGAGGTAAGTAAAAACTTTACGTATATATTTTTGTCTGAAATCATATCATCGAATTTACTCGTTATTCATAGTACGAATGAATGAAACTATATATGAAATAAATTTTTATGGAATCGTATATATCATCCTAAACAATGAATCTCACAAGCCAACGACCATACCACGTTGAAAGCACCAGTTCTCGTCCGATCACTGAAGTTAAGCAACGTTGGGCACGGTTATTACTTGGATGGGTGACCGCTTGGGAACACCGTGTGTTGTTGACTTTCTTTTTGCTCCTTTTTTATTTTTTTTTTTTCTACACGACAAAAATCGCAATTATAATGCGCGTCATCGTACGTCACTTGTCTGTCGTCTGCACCGAATCTAATCTACCTTTATCGATGAGCGCAATTATTTCGACGCGAAACGAGGTAAGTAAAAAATTTACGTATATATATTTGTTTGAAATCATATCATCGAATTTTTCTCGTTATTCATAGTACGAATGAATGAAACTATATATGAAATAAATTTTTATGGAATCGTATATATCATCCTAAACAATGAATCTCACAAGCCAACGACCATACCACGTTGAAAGCACCAGTTCTCGTCCGATCACTGAAGTTAAGCAACGTTGGGCACGGTTAGTACTTGGATGGGTGACCGCTTGGGAACACCGTGTGTTGTTGACTTTCTTTTTGCTCCTTTTTTATTTTTTTTTTTTTCTACACGACAAAAATCGCAATTATAATGCGCGTCATCGTACGTCACTTGTCTGTCGTCTGCACCGAATTTAATCTACCTTTATCGATGAGCGCAATTATTTCGACGCGAAACGAGGTAAGTAAAAACTTTACGTATATATTTTTGTCTGAAATCATATCATCGAATTTACTCGTTATTCATAGTACGAATGAATGAAACTATATATGAAATAAATTTTTATGGAATCGTATATATCATCCTAAACAATGAATCTCACAAGCCAACGACCATACCACGTTGAAAGCACCAGTTCTCGTCCGATCACTGAAGTTAAGCAACGTTGGGCACGGTTAGTACTTGGATGGGTGACCGCTTGGGAACACCGTGTGTTGTTGACATTCTTTTTGCACCTATTTTTTTTTTTTTTTTTAAACTACGAAAATCGCAATGTATAATGCGCGTCGTCGTACGTCACTTGTCATTCGTCTGCACCGAATCTAATCTACCTTTATCGATGAGCGGAATTATTTCGACGCGAAACGAGGTAAGTAAAAAATTTACGTATATATATTTGTTTGAAATCATATCATCGAATTTTTCTCGTTATTCATAGTACGAATGAATGAAACTATATATGAAATAAATTTTTATGGAATCGTATATATCATCCTAAACAATGAATCTCACAAGCCAACGACCATACCACGTTGAAAGCACCAGTTCTCGTCCGATCACTGAAGTTAAGCAACGTTGGGCACGGTTAGTACTTGGATGGGTGACCGCTTGGGAACACCGTGTGTTGTTGACTTTCTTTTTGCTCCTTTTTTATTTTTTTTTTTTTCTACACGACAAAAATCGCAATTATAATGCGCGTCATCGTACGTCACTTGTCTGTCGTCTGCACCGAATTTAATCTACCTTTATCGATGAGCGCAATTATTTCGACGCGAAACGAGGTAAGTAAAAACTTTACGTATATATTTTTGTCTGAAATCATATCATCGAATTTACTCGTTATTCATAGTACGAATGAATGAAACTATATATGAAATAAATTTTTATGGAATCGTATATATCATCCTAAACAATGAATCTCACAAGCCAACGACCATACCACGTTGAAAGCACCAGTTCTCGTCCGATCACTGAAGTTAAGCAACGTTGGGCACGGTTAGTACTTGGATGGGTGACCGCTTGGGAACACCGTGTGTTGTTGACATTCTTTTTGCACCTATTTTTTTTTTTTTTTTAAACTACGAAAATCGCAATGTATAATGCGCGTCGTCGTACGTCACTTGTCATTCGTCTGCACCGAATCTAATCTACCTTTATCGATGAGCGGAATTATTTCGACGCGAAACGAGGTAAGTAAAAAATTTACGTATATATATTTGTCTGAAATCATATCATCGAATTTTTCTCGTTATTCATAGTACGAATGAATGAAACTATATATGAAATAAATTTTTATGGAATCGTATATATCATCCTAAACAATGAATCTTACAAGCCAACGACCATACCACGTTGAAAGCACCAGTTCTCGTCCGATCACTGAAGTTAAGCAACGTTGGGCACGGTTAGTACTTGGATGGGTGACCGCTTGGGAACACCGCGTGTTGTTGACATTCTTTTTGCACCTATTTTTTTTTTTTTTTAAACTACGAAAATCGCAATGTATAATGCGCGTCGTCGTACGTCACTTGTCATTCGTCTGCACCGAATCTAATCTACCTTTATCGATGAGCGGAATTATTTCGACGCGAAACGAGGTAAGTAAAAAATTTACGTATATATATTTGTTTGAAATCATATCATCGAATTTTTCTCGTTATTCATAGTACGAATGAATGAAACTATATATGAAATAAATTTTTATGGAATCGTATATATCATCCTAAACAATGAATCTCACAAGCCAACGACCATACCACGTTGAAAGCACCAGTTCTCGTCCGATCACTGAAGTTAAGCAACGTTGGGCACGGTTAGTACTTGGATGGGTGACCGCTTGGGAACACCGTGTGTTGTTGACATTCTTTTTGCACCTATTTTTTTTTTTTTTTTAAACTACGAAAATCGCAATGTATAATGCGCGTCGTCGTACGTCACTTGTCATTCGTCTGCACCGAATCTAATCTACCTTTATCGATGAGCGGAATTATTTCGACGCGAAACGAGGTAAGTAAAAAATTTACGTATATATATTTGTCTGAAATCATATCATCGAATTTTTCTCGTTATTCATAGTACGAATGAATGAAACTATATATGAAATAAATTTTTATGGAATCGTATATATCATCCTAAACAATGAATCTTACAAGCCAACGACCATACCACGTTGAAAGCACCAGTTCTCGTCCGATCACTGAAGTTAAGCAACGTTGGGCACGGTTAGTACTTGGATGGGTGACCGCTTGGGAACACCGCGTGTTGTTGACATTCTTTTTGCACCTATTTTTTTTTTTTTTTAAACTACGAAAATCGCAATGTATAATGCGCGTCGTCGTACGTCACTTGTCATTCGTCTGCACCGAATCTAATCTACCTTTATCGATGAGCGGAATTATTTCGACGCGAAACGAGGTAAGTAAAAAATTTACGTATATATATTTGTTTGAAATCATATCATCGAATTTTTCTCGTTATTCATAGTACGAATGAATGAAACTATATATGAAATAAATTTTTATGGAATCGTATATATCATCCTAAACAATGAATCTCACAAGCCAACGACCATACCACGTTGAAAGCACCAGTTCTCGTCCGATCACTGAAGTTAAGCAACGTTGGGCACGGTTAGTACTTGGATGGGTGACCGCTTGGGAACACCGTGTGTTGTTGACTTTCTTTTTGCTCCTTTTTTATTTTTTTTTTTTTCTACACGACAAAAATCGCAATTATAATGCGCGTCATCGTACGTCACTTGTCTGTCGTCTGCACCGAATTTAATCTACCTTTATCGATGAGCGCAATTATTTCGACGCGAAACGAGGTAAGTAAAAACTTTACGTATATATTTTTGTCTGAAATCATATCATCGAATTTACTCGTTATTCATAGTACGAATGAATGAAACTATATATGAAATAAATTTTTATGGAATCGTATATATCATCCTAAACAATGAATCTCACAAGCCAACGACCATACCACGTTGAAAGCACCAGTTCTCGTCCGATCACTGAAGTTAAGCAACGTTGGGCACGGTTAGTACTTGGATGGGTGACCGCTTGGGAACACCGTGTGTTGTTGACTTTCTTTTTGCTCCTTTTTTATTTTTTTTTTTTCTACACGACAAAAATCGCAATTATAATGCGCGTCATCGTACGTCACTTGTCTGTCGTCTGCACCGAATTTAATCTACCTTTATCGATGAGCGCAATTATTTCGACGCGAAACGAGGTAAGTAAAAACTTTACGTATATATTTTTGTCTGAAATCATATCATCGAATTTACTCGTTATTCATAGTACGAATGAATGAAACTATATATGAAATAAATTTTTATGGAATCGTATATATCATCCTAAACAATGAATCTCACAAGCCAACGACCATACCACGTTGAAAGCACCAGTTCTCGTCCGATCACTGAAGTTAAGCAACGTTGGGCACGGTTAGTACTTGGATGGGTGACCGCTTGGGAACACCGTGTGTTGTTGACTTTCTTTTTGCTCCTTTTTTATTTTTTTTTTTTCTACACGACAAAAATCGCAATTATAATGCGCGTCATCGTACGTCACTTGTCATTCGTCTGCACCGAATCTAATCTACCTTTATCGATGAGCGCAAATATTTCGACGCGAAACGAGGTAAGTAAAAAATTTACGTATATATATTTGTCTGAAATCATATCATCGAATTTACTCGTTATTCATAGTACGAATGAATGAAACTATATATGAAATAAATTTTTATGGAATCGTATATATCATCCTAAACAATGAATCTCACAAGCCAACGACCATACCACGTTGAAAGCACCAGTTCTCGTCCGATCACTGAAGTTAAGCAACGTTGGGCACGGTTAGTACTTGGATGGGTGACCGCTTGGGAACACCGTGTGTTGTTGACATTCTTTTTGCACCTATTTTTTTTTTTTTTTTTAAACTACGAAAATCGCAATGTATAATGCGCGTCGTCGTACGTCACTTGTCATTCGTCTGCACCGAATCTAATCTACCTTTATCGATGAGCGGAATTATTTCGACGCGAAACGAGGTAAGTAAAAAATTTACGTATATATATTTGTTTGAAATCATATCATCGAATTTTTCTCGTTATTCATAGTACGAATGAATGAAACTATATATGAAATAAATTTTTATGGAATCGTATATATCATCCTAAACAATGAATCTCACAAGCCAACGACCATACCACGTTGAAAGCACCAGTTCTCGTCCGATCACTGAAGTTAAGCAACGTTGGGCACGGTTAGTACTTGGATGGGTGACCGCTTGGGAACACCGTGTGTTGTTGACTTTCTTTTTGCTCCTTTTTTATTTTTTTTTTTTTCTACACGACAAAAATCGCAATTATAATGCGCGTCATCGTACGTCACTTGTCTGTCGTCTGCACCGAATTTAATCTACCTTTATCGATGAGCGCAATTATTTCGACGCGAAACGAGGTAAGTAAAAACTTTACGTATATATTTTTGTCTGAAATCATATCATCGAATTTACTCGTTATTCATAGTACGAATGAATGAAACTATATATGAAATAAATTTTTATGGAATCGTATATATCATCCTAAACAATGAATCTCACAAGCCAACGACCATACCACGTTGAAAGCACCAGTTCTCGTCCGATCACTGAAGTTAAGCAACGTTGGGCACGGTTAGTACTTGGATGGGTGACCGCTTGGGAACACCGTGTGTTGTTGACATTCTTTTTGCACCTATTTTTTTTTTTTTTTTAAACTACGAAAATCGCAATGTATAATGCGCGTCGTCGTACGTCACTTGTCATTCGTCTGCACCGAATCTAATCTACCTTTATCGATGAGCGGAATTATTTCGACGCGAAACGAGGTAAGTAAAAAATTTACGTATATATATTTGTTTGAAATCATATCATCGAATTTTTCTCGTTATTCATAGTACGAATGAATGAAACTATATATGAAATAAATTTTTATGGAATCGTATATATCATCCTAAACAATGAATCTCACAAGCCAACGACCATACCACGTTGAAAGCACCAGTTCTCGTCCGATCACTGAAGTTAAGCAACGTTGGGCACGGTTAGTACTTGGATGGGTGACCGCTTGGGAACACCGTGTGTTGTTGACATTCTTTTTGCTCCTTTTTTTTTTTTTTTCTAATCTACGAAAATTGCAATTTATAATGCGCGTCGTCGTACGTCTTTTGTCATTCGTCTGCACCGAATCTAATCTACCTGCATCGACGAGCGCAATTATTTCGACGCAAAACGAGGTAAGTAAAAAATTTACGTATATATATTTGTCTGAAATCATATCATCGAAATTATTCGTTATTCATAGTACGAATGAATGAAACTATATATGAAATAAATTTTTATGGAATCGTATATATCATCCTAAACAATGAATCTCACAAGCCAACGACCATACCACGTTGAAAGCACCAGTTCTCGTCCGATCACTGAAGTTAAGCAACGTTGGGCACGGTTAGTACTTGGATGGGTGACCGCTTGGGAACACCGTGTGTTGTTGACTTTCTTTTTGCTCCTTTTTTATTTTTTTTTTTTCTACACGACAAAAATCGCAATTATAATGCGCGTCATCGTACGTCACTTGTCTGTCGTCTGCACCGAATCTAATCTACCTTTATCGATGAGCGCAATTATTTCGACGCGAAACGAGGTAAGTAAAAAATTTACGTATATATATTTGTTTGAAATCATATCATCGAATTTTTCTCGTTATTCATAGTACGAATGAATGAAACTATATATGAAATAAATTTTTATGGAATCGTATATATCATCCTAAACAATGAATCTCACAAGCCAACGACCATACCACGTTGAAAGCACCAGTTCTCGTCCGATCACTGAAGTTAAGCAACGTTGGGCACGGTTAGTACTTGGATGGGTGACCGCTTGGGAACACCGTGTGTTGTTGACTTTCTTTTTGCTCCTTTTTTATTTTTTTTTTTTTCTACACGACAAAAATCGCAATTATAATGCGCGTCATCGTACGTCACTTGTCTGTCGTCTGCACCGAATTTAATCTACCTTTATCGATGAGCGCAATTATTTCGACGCGAAACGAGGTAAGTAAAAACTTTACGTATATATTTTTGTCTGAAATCATATCATCGAATTTACTCGTTATTCATAGTACGAATGAATGAAACTATATATGAAATAAATTTTTATGGAATCGTATATATCATCCTAAACAATGAATCTCACAAGCCAACGACCATACCACGTTGAAAGCACCAGTTCTCGTCCGATCACTGAAGTTAAGCAACGTTGGGCACGGTTAGTACTTGGATGGGTGACCGCTTGGGAACACCGTGTGTTGTTGACATTCTTTTTGCACCTATTTTTTTTTTTTTTTTAAACTACGAAAATCGCAATGTATAATGCGCGTCGTCGTACGTCACTTGTCATTCGTCTGCACCGAATCTAATCTACCTTTATCGATGAGCGGAATTATTTCGACGCGAAACGAGGTAAGTAAAAAATTTACGTATATATATTTGTTTGAAATCATATCATCGAATTTTTCTCGTTATTCATAGTACGAATGAATGAAACTATATATGAAATAAATTTTTATGGAATCGTATATATCATCCTAAACAATGAATCTCACAAGCCAACGACCATACCACGTTGAAAGCACCAGTTCTCGTCCGATCACTGAAGTTAAGCAACGTTGGGCACGGTTAGTACTTGGATGGGTGACCGCTTGGGAACACCGTGTGTTGTTGACTTTCTTTTTGCTCCTTTTTTATTTTTTTTTTTTTCTACACGACAAAAATCGCAATTATAATGCGCGTCATCGTACGTCACTTGTCTGTCGTCTGCACCGAATTTAATCTACCTTTATCGATGAGCGCAATTATTTCGACGCGAAACGAGGTAAGTAAAAACTTTACGTATATATTTTTGTCTGAAATCATATCATCGAATTTACTCGTTATTCATAGTACGAATGAATGAAACTATATATGAAATAAATTTTTATGGAATCGTATATATCATCCTAAACAATGAATCTCACAAGCCAACGACCATACCACGTTGAAAGCACCAGTTCTCGTCCGATCACTGAAGTTAAGCAACGTTGGGCACGGTTAGTACTTGGATGGGTGACCGCTTGGGAACACCGTGTGTTGTTGACATTCTTTTTGCACCTATTTTTTTTTTTTTTTAAACTACGAAAATCGCAATGTATAATGCGCGTCGTCGTACGTCACTTGTCATTCGTCTGCACCGAATCTAATCTACCTTTATCGATGAGCGGAATTATTTCGACGCGAAACGAGGTAAGTAAAAAATTTACGTATATATATTTGTTTGAAATCATATCATCGAATTTTTCTCGTTATTCATAGTACGAATGAATGAAACTATATATGAAATAAATTTTTATGGAATCGTATATATCATCCTAAACAATGAATCTCACAAGCCAACGACCATACCACGTTGAAAGCACCAGTTCTCGTCCGATCACTGAAGTTAAGCAACGTTGGGCACGGTTAGTACTTGGATGGGTGACCGCTTGGGAACACCGTGTGTTGTTGACTTTCTTTTTGCTCCTTTTTTATTTTTTCTTTTTCTACACGACAAAAATCGCAATTATAATGCGCGTCATCGTACGTCACTTGTCTGTCGTCTGCACCGAATTTAATCTACCTTTATCGATGAGCGCAATTATTTCGACGCGAAACGAGGTAAGTAAAAACTTTACGTATATATTTTTGTCTGAAATCATATCATCGAATTTACTCGTTATTCATAGTACGAATGAATGAAACTATATATGAAATAAATTTTTATGGAATCGTATATATCATCCTAAACAATGAATCTCACAAGCCAACGACCATACCACGTTGAAAGCACCAGTTCTCGTCCGATCACTGAAGTTAAGCAACGTTGGGCACGGTTAGTACTTGGATGGGTGACCGCTTGGGAACACCGTGTGTTGTTGACATTCTTTTTGCACCTATTTTTTTTTTTTTTTTAAACTACGAAAATCGCAATGTATAATGCGCGTCGTCGTACGTCACTTGTCATTCGTCTGCACCGAATCTAATCTACCTTTATCGATGAGCGGAATTATTTCGACGCGAAACGAGGTAAGTAAAAAATTTACGTATATATATTTGTCTGAAATCATATCATCGAATTTTTCTCGTTATTCATAGTACGAATGAATGAAACTATATATGAAATAAATTTTTATGGAATCGTATATATCATCCTAAACAATGAATCTTACAAGCCAACGACCATACCACGTTGAAAGCACCAGTTCTCGTCCGATCACTGAAGTTAAGCAACGTTGGGCACGGTTAGTACTTGGATGGGTGACCGCTTGGGAACACCGCGTGTTGTTGACATTCTTTTTGCACCTATTTTTTTTTTTTTTTTAAACTACGAAAATCGCAATGTATAATGCGCGTCGTCGTACGTCACTTGTCATTCGTCTGCACCGAATCTAATCTACCTTTATCGATGAGCGGAATTATTTCGACGCGAAACGAGGTAAGTAAAAAATTTACGTATATATATTTGTTTGAAATCATATCATCGAATTTTTCTCGTTATTCATAGTACGAATGAATGAAACTATATATGAAATAAATTTTTATGGAATCGTATATATCATCCTAAACAATGAATCTCACAAGCCAACGACCATACCACGTTGAAAGCACCAGTTCTCGTCCGATCACTGAAGTTAAGCAACGTTGGGCACGGTTAGTACTTGGATGGGTGACCGCTTGGGAACACCGTGTGTTGTTGACTTTCTTTTTGCTCCTTTTTTATTTTTTTTTTTTTCTACACGACAAAAATCGCAATTATAATGCGCGTCATCGTACGTCACTTGTCTGTCGTCTGCACCGAATTTAATCTACCTTTATCGATGAGCGCAATTATTTCGACGCGAAACGAGGTAAGTAAAAACTTTACGTATATATTTTTGTCTGAAATCATATCATCGAATTTACTCGTTATTCATAGTACGAATGAATGAAACTATATATGAAATAAATTTTTATGGAATCGTATATATCATCCTAAACAATGAATCTCACAAGCCAACGACCATACCACGTTGAAAGCACCAGTTCTCGTCCGATCACTGAAGTTAAGCAACGTTGGGCACGGTTAGTACTTGGATGGGTGACCGCTTGGGAACACCGTGTGTTGTTGACTTTCTTTTTGCTCCTTTTTTATTTTTTTTTTTTCTACACGACAAAAATCGCAATTATAATGCGCGTCATCGTACGTCACTTGTCTGTCGTCTGCACCGAATCTAATCTACCTTTATCGATGAGCGCAATTATTTCGACGCGAAACGAGGTAAGTAAAAAATTTACGTATATATATTTGTTTGAAATCATATCATCGAATTTTTCTCGTTATTCATAGTACGAATGAATGAAACTATATATGAAATAAATTTTTATGGAATCGTATATATCATCCTAAACAATGAATCTCACAAGCCAACGACCATACCACGTTGAAAGCACCAGTTCTCGTCCGATCACTGAAGTTAAGCAACGTTGGGCACGGTTAGTACTTGGATGGGTGACCGCTTGGGAACACCGTGTGTTGTTGACTTTCTTTTTGCTCCTTTTTTATTTTTTTTTCTACGCGACAAAAATCGCAATGTATAATGCGCGTCATCGTACGTCACTTGTCAATCGTCTGCACCGTTTATAAGCTGTCTGCTTTGTTGAAAGCAATTTTACTTCCTCATATTGGAAAAGTGAATTCTGTCCGACGTCCCAGCTGAGAGTAGGGACCTTCAGTTTCTTCTAACTCTTTCGTAGAATGAAACATATGTTCTGGATTAGATTAAATAATTATTATGGAAGGTTTATTTATCTTTTTTTTTTTAACTGTTCTTTGTCGTTTATATTCCTTAAACGTTTGATCTCAATAGACATATATTGTAAATAAAACGATTTTCAGTGGTCGATCTTAATCCCTTTTATTGAATACGAGCCGCAGAATAAAATTGCGTAATAAATACATATATACATTACATATCTCGTATGTTTCATACCTTTGTGAATTTGCAGATTCAAGATCTTCCTTTGTAATAACATACTTCTATTAATCGCGTCTCGTTGCTATCACCAATAGATCGCTAATGAATGTCAATTTCGGCGATCTTCTTTTGTTTCTTGTATCGAAACGCATGTTGAATGATGCTTTCTCATTGGTTGCTTTACCTCCCCATGATATGTTGGCCGCGCTTCTGAGCGCTCTCTGTTGGCGTCGCATTCGTTCATGACGCGTCTGCACTTTGTCACTCTGCTGTTACATGTTTTGAGAAAGAGGTTAACAATTATATTCGACTATAAAATTTTCCTGAATAATGTTAGTATTTGTCTTACTCTTGTATAAAGATTATTATTCGATTAAAAACGATTTTCTCATCAAATTTTCGATCAAACGGACCTTTCTTATATATCATTAAATTTACGTCTATGTCATCTACGATACCGCGTAGAAAAAGGTTATATGGTGCCATTTATTATAAAGAATGTAATGTTGATTTTTTATTAAAAAAAATTGTATCTTTGTATTTTTATTTTGTTTTGTGTTTCACTTATTTATTTTTGTAATTTAATTAACGATCGAGCAGCAAGATGCTTCCTGTTTATGACGTTAATGCAATTTTTCCCGTTACAACTTGGTTATGTTTTGATTCTTATTACTTATTACATTTGACTATGACAGGAGTTAAATGAATGTTTAAGAAAGTAAAGAAATTAAGAAAATCGGTACTACATAATTTAACCTGTTATTTCAGAAATTGCGAGCGAGGTTAGGATCGAAAGTTCACTCAATACAACAGCGATACAAATTTTTGCGTCTTCAAGTTTGTCAAAAACGTGACTTGTGATGTCTGATGAAGGGTATTCAAATAATACTGTGTAAGCGATAAAGATATTAGTATAATCATAGATTCCAATATTCTCAATTCTGTATTGGATGATTTTATAATTTGCAGTTTGCAGCGAAAGAAGAATGAACGTCGCTGATGATGTCGCCAAAAGAAACGAGTTAGTTTCTAAAGATCAACAATTTCTTCTAGAAATTGTAAAAGCCATAAGCATTGTTTTACATCGGATAACTATAAGGATAATGGAGAGTATGGAAACAAGACTTCAACAGAGGAAGGAGAAGCAGTTTAAGACACGGTTTTTTAACAGTAAGACTATCAAGGGTTGTGTCTTAGACATTATCATCTACCAATTACCAGAATATTATTCTCAAGCCGTAACATACACTGATCATAACCTAGACGTTATAAAAATAAGCTGTACGTACAACTTTCTTTCATATATTATCAACGGTTGATTGGTGCAATTATAAAATAATTATAACGGAGTTTTATATCTACAAAAATTCTTAACCCGAGCCTGTTACGTCGACTGTAAGGCCACTTTACGGAGATTTAACAAATCCAGATCCATCGAAGAAATGTCTTGCTGAGAAAATGCAATGCAAATGAATCATTCGACAACATGGTGTGAACGAGCTTACCAAAAATTTTATTCGTGGAGTCTCTACGTCGAAGTTCGGTGTATACGATGCTGTGGTCATATTTAATGTCGGTAATGCGGGCAGATTGGAAGAGCTAGGAGGTAAAAAGGCTATACCGAAGAAACTGGGCAAGGAGCAAGTTGATAAAGCAAGATCTACAAGCCTAATTATCGTCTAAAAAGGCAAGATCTTCGGAAAGATGAACGAGAATTCATTTGGTTAATACGGATGAAGACGGTTGGTTAGTTGAAGTGGACGGTTTTGATTGTTGCTTTTACTAAAAATAGTAAGCTTTCATTTGAATTACTTTTTTTAATCGGAATTACTGAAAACTTTTCTTAACAAATGTACAAATGTGTTTTTATCGAGAACTGTTCAAAGATTGACACTTAATTCTTCTATGGTTAATTTGTAACATTCTTTCGACATTATTAAGTTTCTAAAATCATAGAGATATATGGAATAAAATAGAAACGTAAATATTGAAAATGTAGATGTGTAAGAAAATAGAGATGGATTTTATCTTAAATCTTAATACACACGTGTAGTTCAATGAAAGTGAAAGAGTAAATTCATAACGTGTATATATATATAAATATTATATATATATATATATATATATATATATTTATATATATTAAAATTAACAACTATTTCAACGTATTCTATTTAATTTTTCCAGTAATTCTAATTCAATTTTTTCCAGTTATTTTTGCCTATGCCGAGAAGGAAGGAATAAACGTTTCAATATCGCACAGTCAAGATCAAGAACGATTGTAAGTTTAACAAATCTCGGTATCACGATGAACGATAAGACGACGTTTATACAAAATGTTTTCCGTAGAAAACGATAGAAAAAAAAAAATAGAAAAAATATATTCACGATAATTGTGAAAAAAAAAAGAAAATATAAAGAAAAAAGAAAACGATGAACATTTCTACGAGAATAGAAACGAGGTTAGACAAATTTATGAGATGAAAGAAATTAATTTACTATATGAACTCTGTAGGTAATCAAATAATTCTTTTTTTCCTTTTTTAAACGAACGAAAAGAATAAGATCGAAAAAAAGAAAAGAAGAGATTAAACAAGATTTATAACAGAATTTTAATTAACGTCTCGAATCAATTAATAATAAAAAAAGAAAAAACAGAAGATAAGAAAAGAAAAAGAAATGAAATTTTCGTATCTTACTTTTAATGATACCTTCCAAATAGAATTGTTGGAATAAAATATTTGTATTATGTTAATTGACAAGGAAGAAATAATAAAATGAAATATATACGATTGAATGGTATCCTTTCGAAGGAAATATTAAATGAAAAATTTATTCAAGTAAGAGCTTTTTTATCTCGAGAAGTGTCGGTTAAAATGAGGCAACCGCTGTAGTAAGAAATTAAAAAAAGAAAAAAGATTGGAAAAATGCATTTAAAGAAAAACAAAAAAAAAGATAAAATCAAAAGACGTTTCTTCTTGTCTTATAAAAAATTACATTATTAGTTCCTGTTTCTTTTTCTTTTTTTTTCTTTTTTAATTTTAAATGTTCATCTTGCAGAACGGTATTTTTTTTTAAAGAAAAGATTGAATGAAAAATTTGTTCAAGTAAGAGCTTTCTCCGTACTATTTTTTTGCTCTTTTTTCAAATTATTTTTTTTTTCCTTGACAATTTCGCGATATATATATATATATATATATATATATATATATATATATATATATATATATATTATAAAAATCGTTATGGAAACGTATTTTTTTTTTTGTAATTACCGATGGAGCATTGCGAAAAAAATTAATAAACAAAAATATTTTTTAAATCCACGAATGTGGATGAAAATAATGAACTGAAGCACAGACGGCGAGAGAAGATAACAGAACGTAAATAAAAAATGAAAATAGAAACACAATACGAGAGTGGCAAATGAGATATTAAAAATATCCAAGAGATTAGAAAAAGGAAAAAATAAAAGTATCCTAGAAAATAGAATTTGCTATGCGAGCTCGGTTTATGATTAAGGAACTTCTTCTTTTCTTTTCATTTTTAATCGAACCTAAAAAGTAAGATCGAAAGGAAAAGAAAGGAAAAAAAAAAAGTAATAAAAGAAAACAAAAGTAGACATCAAGGCCGAGTTTTAATCACACGGTGTCGAATGAATGAATGAATTGATTGATTGATTGATTAATAAAAATGAAAAGAAAATACGAAGAAAATATATCCTCTCGTTAATTTACTCTCTTCTATTTAACACTAAACCTACCGACATTTCATGTATACCTAATCTTACTACCATGAGCGGTCAAATGATCGCTTCAAAAAAAAAAAAAAAAATGTATCTTAATATAGAAAGAGATTTTAACCAATCGGATAGCAAACAAAATATTTTGTTCCATTTAGAAAAATTTTCTTTACATTTTCACTTTCGGAACTAACTATAAATCTCTTTCTTTTTTGTCCTCTTCGTATATTCAAAATATTCTCTTCGTTCGTATCGCTGCCCAATAAGTCACAATTATTTTCCGTCGCATCATTATCAATATCGGAAAATTCTTGGTCATCTATCGAACAATCCTCGTCGATATTATTTATTTCGTTTAATAAATTCATATTCCTCGAACGTCTTGACATTTTTGGGGATGAATATACAAATGATAAAGGTAAAAACGAAAATATAAAAATATAAGTCGAACGACGGCAAAAACATTGAGAACGTAAATAAAACAAAATTCAAATGTAAATCATACCACAAAATATTGTTGGCTCTGTTCGCTCTTTGTTGATACTAGAACTTATAACGCGTAATAATCTCTATTATACAATCCGTGAAATTTTGATGCTCTCTGTTCGGATCGCAAGACCGTACTGTCGTACAAAGAAAGCTAGGCATTTGTTCCAATCGCGCGTTCGTTTTACACTGTAGATCCACGATTACATTGTGGACTCGTAAAACAATTTCAGAGGTGCGCTTTCCGAAGAACATAATCGTAAATAACATGAATCGTTCAAATGGTCAAATGACCGCTCGTGGTAGACTAAACATGGTATAAATTTTTGTCGGAAAGTAAACGATAAAGAAAGTTGTGAATATTGAAAAATGGGTTGTATGTATATTATAGGAAAAGTCAATATAAGTTACATTGGCGATACATTAACGTTTTATACAAGAAATTCTAAACGAATTTTCAAAAACGGTCGTTTGATCGCGCGTGATAGGTTTAGTGTTGAAATTCGAATTAGGAAGCCTAAGAAGAAGAAGATAGAGAAGAAAAAAGATTAAGAGAATATCAAATTTTCATATCTTACTTTCATCACAACTCCGTTTAATCTTCCCACGTAGGATGATAGCTCGTGACTGACAATAATAGTTTCATGGACTTTCTTACGTATTGCGATCGATCGTAGCCAAGTAATCGAAAAGATCCAAAGAGATAGATAGATAGATAGATAGATAGATAGATAGATAGATAGATAGAGAGAGAGAGAGAGAGAGAGAGAGACGGATAGATAGAGACAAGGACAGGTACAGTGGACAGAGACAAACGTAGACGATGACAGAGAAATAGAAAAAGACGGAGACAAAAAATAATGGGCGTAATTACAGTGAGTAAGACAGAGAGAGAGAGAGAGAGAGAGAGAGAGAGAGAGAGAGAGAGAGAGAGAGAGAGAGAGAGAGACTCTCCCGAACAAATATTTTATAATTCTGTTGGCTGATGATTCGAAAAAAAGTTGAAGAAAGTTGGAACAATGTGTAACATTGAAAAAATGACGATGACACGCGTTAGGCTAGTAAGTAAGAAAAAAGTTATAATGACGATGGGCCGTTGAGAAAGTTTTTTCAACGAAGTAGTTTGAAAAACTTGTTTCGACGTTGTGTACTTTTCTCGAGCTCGAGGGTTGAGGGAGATGGGGTGTTGGTGTTGGCGTTGGTGGTGGCGGTGAAGAGGGTCGAGGAAAAAGGAGGAGGAGGAAGAAAAAAGAAACAGAAAAAAACAAACAAGCAAGAAAAAAGGGAGTTAGTAGTAGTCGTTGTTTCGCGCGCGTTTATACGATCAAGTTATCGCGTTATGTCGTGTTGCGTATAATCCGAAGTAGAAGAAGAAGTAGAAGAGAAGAAGTAGAAGAAGTAGAAGAAGATGAAGATGAAGAATGGTGAAGAAATAAGTGGTTTCGACGGATAAGAGAGTCCGTGTGATCGACCGGATCGATCATTTTATTGATTTCGTTTTATTTTCCTTTTATTCGTTTCGTTCGTTTCGAAGTCGACGAAGTATGGGTGATGGCGAGACGGGAACGAAAGAGGAAAGGGGGGAGGCACGAAGAAGTCGTTGCGAGGATGGAAGAAAAATCTAAACGGGAATGACGATGTGCTATGGTTTTTTCTTTTTTTGCTTCTTTTTCCTCGTTTTTTATTTCATTTATTTATAATTCTTTCCTTCTCTTTTATTTCATCCATTTATTTTTCTTCTTTTTTTTTGTTTTTTATTTATTTATTTATTTCTTTTCTCTTTTCTTATTTATTCATTCTTCCTTCCTTTCTTTCTTTCTTTTTTTTTTTTTTATTTTATTTATTTCTTTTTCTCTTTCCTTCTTCTTCTTTTTTTTATTTATTTACTTTTCCTTTCTTTTTTGTTATTTTATTTATTTCTTTTTCTTCTCTTTTCATTTTTTTTTTATTTCATTTTTCTTTTTTTTTTCTATTTTATTATATTTATTTATTTTTCTTTTTTCTCTATTTTATTTTATTTATTTTTCTTTCCTTTTTATTTTATTTCATTTATTTATTTTTCTTTTTTCTCTATTTTATTTTATTTATTTTTCTTTTCTTTTTATTTTATTTCATTTATTTATTTTTCTTTTTTTTCTATTTTATTTTATTTATTTTTCTTTTCTTTTCTTTTTGTTTTATTGATTTATTTTTCTTTTCTTTTCATTTCTTTTTATTTTATTTTATTTATTTTTCTTTTCTTTTTATTTTATTTCATTTATTTATTTTTCTTTTTTCTCTATTTTATTTGATTTATTTTTCTTTTCTTTTTGTTTTATTTATTTATTTTTCTTTTCTTTTAATTTTTTTTATTTTATTTATTTATTTTTCTTTTCTTCTTTTTTTCAATTTTCTTTTTCTTTTTTTTTCTATTCTTTTTTATTTATTTTTCCTTTCTTTTTTTTTTATTTTATTTATTTCTTTTTCCTTTCTTTTAATTTCTTTTTTATTTTATTTTTCTTTTTTTTTCTATTTTATTATATTTATTTATTTTTCTTTTTTCTCTATTTTATTTTATTTATTTTTCTTTTCTTTTTTTTTTATTTTATTTATTTATTTTCCTTCTATTCTTTTCTTTTTTATTTTATTTTTCTTTTTTTTCTATCCTATTTTATTTATTTTTCTTTCCTTTCTTTTGTTTTATTTATTTATTTTTCTTTTCTTTTCATTTTTTTTATTTTATTTATTTATTTTTCTTTTCTTCTTTTTTTTATTTTATTTTTCTTTTTTTTCTATTCTATTTTATTTATTTTTCTTTCCCTTTTTTTTGTTTTATTTATTTATTTTTCTTTTCTTTTCATTTTTTTTATTTTATTTATTTATTTTTCTTTTCTTTTTTTTATTTTATTTTTCTTTTTTTTCTATTTTATTTTATTTATTTTTCTTTCCTTTTTTTATTTTATTTATTTATTTTTCTTTTTTTTTTTTTTTTTTTTTAGTGTAACGGACGAAAAGTTTAAAGGACAATGTGACGCATCGTGTCACAAGCGACCACTTTTGCTCGTTACAAAATGGATCGAAAGCGCGAAAGAAAAGAGGTGAAGAGAAAATATAAAACGAAAAACAAAAGAAAGAAGAAAAGAAATACTAAACCAAAAGAATAATACGCAAATGACAAAGTATGTATCTTAATAAAATACGATAACGTATAGTAATGATATATCGATCATGATATATATATATATATATATATATATATATATGTGTGTGTGTGTGTGTGTGTGGTAATGAATAAAAAAATAAAGTAAAAAAATATAAATAAAAATATATAAAAGGTATAAATAAAAATATGATAAAATATATATGTATATCGGTGGTGTATCTCGTTATGTGACCATTTTTGTCTACCTTTAAAATCAGCCGCAAAAAAAAAAGAAAGAGATACGAAACGAAATACTAAATTATTGAATGAACAACGAGTGGAATATTAGGTAGGAAAAATTTCAGCACATATATATATATATATATAATAATTTTAGTTGAATCGTTGTACATCAGAAAATTTTCAAAATGGCGTCCATTCGATCGTAAACTCTAATATCATGTTAAAAATTATTTTCGAATTGAATAATTTTCAATTCTAATCGCGTCGAATCAAATTTAAAATCAAATAATTTGTGGAGAATATGAAAATGTTTTTGAATGTCGTAAATTGTTAATAAAATGAAAGATTATTTTGATTTTTACAATATGACGTTAGATTCAGTGGAACAGAAATTATTCGTTTCAAAAAAATTAATTAAATTGTCGTAAAATTTACTCGAGCGAGAGCTCTTTTTATTTTTCTTTTATACATTTTTTTATAGTAATCGATTTTAAATGAAAAAAAATATACATATATACATGGATAGAAAAATATTTTTATAATTATTGTGGGATGTTACGAAGAATTAGTAAAAAAAAAAAAAAAAAAAAAAAGGAAAATTTATATCCATGATGATTGTGAAAGAAAATATAAAAAAAAAAAGAAAACGATGAACATTTCTGCGAGAATAGAAACGAGGTTAGACAAATTTATGAGATGAAAGAAATTAATTTACTATATGAACTCTGTAGGTAATCAAATAATTCTTTTTTTCCTTTTTTAAACGAACGAAAAGAATAAGATCGAAAAAAAGAAAAGAAGAGATTAAACAAGATTTATAACAGAATTTTAATTAACGTCTCGAATCAATTAATAATAAAAAAAGAAAAAACAGAAGATAAGAAAAGAAAAAGAAATGAAATTTTCGTATCTTACTTTTAATGATACCTTCCAAATAGAATTGTTGGAATAAAATATTTGTATTACGTTAATTTACAAGGAAGAAATAATAAAATGAAATATATACGATTGAATGGTATCCTTTCGAAGGAAATATTGAATGAAAAATTTATTCAAGTAAGAGCTTTCTTAGCTCGAGAAGTGTCGGTTAAAATGAGGCAACCGCTGTAGTAAGAAATTAAAAAAAGAAAAAAGATTGGAAAAATGCATTTAAAGAAAAAAAAAAAAAAAGATAAAATCAAGACGTTTCTTTTATTTTATAAAAAATTACATTATTAGTTCCTGTTTCTTTTTCTTTTAATTTTAAATGTTCGTCTTGCAGATCGCGGATACGTCGATGGTTTATTTTTCAGTCCTACGAACGTTTATATGAATGGGAAGTAAAATGGCCGAATTCTCAGTGTATATATATATATATATATATATATGTGTGTGTGTCCTTTATATTTAATTTATATTATTTTTGTTATGAAGATGTAGACATTATTTAAAAAGAAATAAAAAGACAAAAAATATATCGTTTATATCAAGACAACTGAATTGCAAAATAAAAAAAATTAAAATTAATTATTTGATTCGATTAATTGTTTTTATATTCAAATTACACACACACACACACACACACATACATTTATTTTCTTTCATTTAAATCCGATAAGTATGTATTTTTAAAAATATTTATTATTATATATCGAGTTATTATTATATTAATTATTATGTTTATCATTGATATAATAATATTATTAATTATATATTAAATATAAATATAATTATATTTTTGTTATATAATAACATATTAATAATAAATTCGTATTATATACTAGCATAATTAATTATAAAAAACGATTTCAAAATTAATCAAATCGATCAAGATCAAAATGTATCCCCTAATCTAATACTAACTTTTCGGCGTACACTGATTGATGTTGGTTTTTTTTTTATTTTTTCTGTTTTAGAGAATTTGACACAATCATAACCAAAACTTATTCGTATAAATCGGAAATACGCGTTACTATGAAAAAAAAAAAATAAATAAATAAAAATAAATAAATAAAATAAAATAAAAAGAAAACAGAAAATTTCAGATCCGTCTAAACTGATCGCAAAACTTACCGTAACATTGACCGCCGTTTGTAAAAGAAAGAAAAAAAAAAGAAAAATAAACAAAATTCAAAATAGTGTAAACTCAATGAAAAACTTTCTTTACCGTGAACCGTCAACCAAGTCGCCATTACTATACCGCAGCACACACGCTATAATAACGCTCGAATATAATTTTCCCTGCAATGCACGTGCCTCTTCGAGCCGTCATTCAATTTTTGCGTTAAAAACACGTTCGAAAAAAACACAAGAAAAAGAGAAAAAGTAAAGAGAAAGGACGGACAACAACAAAAAATATTAATAATCTATCCTATTGACTCGATCAAATCTATGAAGTACGAGGAGAAAAAAAGTTGACGGAGTTGCGTCCCCGAAAAGGAGAAAAAGAAAAGAAAAAGAAAACCACAAAAAAATTGGAACGAGAATTGTAGAGACCGATGTTAGACGCACGAAAGTAGGTAAGATAATTGCGACGAAAAAAAAAAAAAAAAAACAAAAAAAAAAAGAAACAAAAAAGAAAGGAAGAACGAAACGAAACGAAACGGCGATGAAGTCAAAAGGAAGTTTCGGAAAGTTTCGAAAATAAAAAAAAAAGGAAGAGAAAATCCAGGATCATTATAAACCTTCGTTCCCCCATGAACCCATCGAACTCTCTCTTTCGTTCCTTTTTTTTTTACACCCCCACTCTCCACACCTTACAACCCCCCACCAGACCTCCATTGCCAAGCTACGCGATCTTCTCTATTCTCGAATATACGTATGTTTTAACCTTGGAACATTATTCGACTCGAGTTCGATTGATACGTTCTTGTCTCGCACGTACAATAACGAACGTTAATTAACGAACGAGTAAATAGAAAAAAAAAAAAAAAAAAAAAATTATTACGACGAATTCGAAAGGAAATAAAGGATTAAAATTTGTATTTCTTTTTATCAGATTAGACAAGGAATAGAAGAAAATTCGTGGGCTTGTAGTTTTATCGATTCGAGTGGATAAAGTTCGTCGGAAGTGTCACCGAATGCGATTAATCGATTTTTTCAAATGAATCGTGGTGTACGTATGTGTGTCTGTGAAAGTATGTGTGTGCGCGCGTGTGTGCGTGGGGACCGTAAAGCTATAGAGGGTAAAAGGTTCGGAAATATTTATGAAGCTCTATTACGGAGATTACTGTTAAATAAATAAGTCATAGGGTGCATTCATTTAAAGAAGGTTTATTTCGATCGGTGTTTAGAACTTACATTGTTTTTTTCTTTTTATGTGTCGTCCTTGGTTAGTCATGGTGAATATATATGTTCTCGAATTTATTTATTTTTAGTTATGTAAATTATAAAAACTGACGTGTCCTCTTTTTTTTTTTTTCGTTAAGTTAATCGCGACAAATGACGTATTTTTTTTTCTCATCCGTATTTTGAAATATATATATTTATATATATTATTTAAAATTTTTTAATTTCTTTCTTGTTATAATAATTTTTCGAAAGAACTCATTAAAGATTGATTTTAATTTTCATTAATGATATTCCCTATTTATACGTGTAATAATTTTGAGAATATTATTTATAGAATGGTGTTAAATATTCTTATATTTTTTTTTTTTAATGATGATGAATACATTTTTTTTAATAATGATGATAGCTAATATTCAAAAATAAATTCTAATGTCATTATATCGAAGAAAGAAAAAAAATTAACACCGCTCTGCGTATAATGCTGAACGAATTTTGGTACGAAACTAAAAAAAAAAAAAAGAAGAAGGGAATAGAAAAAGAAAAACGATTGTTTAGTTTATTTTGTTGCACAAATTTAAATCGGATTTCAGATCGGATTTTTTTTTTTAATAATACGAAATTAATAAAGCAAAATTGATATAAAATAAGGGAAAAAAAGATGAACGCAAAATGTAAATAAAATCTACGGCATTTTTACGAAATTTAGAGGAATATAATAATGAAAGAAAAAAAAAAAAACAAGTAAACGACAGTATAGGCAATAAAAATTCAATTAATCAATAAATTTCGAGGGAGTTGAAGAGTTGATAAATTAATTAATTAAAAGAAAACAAGCTGATGCATGCAATAAAAATTCAATTAATCAGTAAACCACGAGATAGCTAAACGAGTTAATTAACGACTAATTGATTAAAAAAAAAAAAAAAGAAAACGGGAAAAACGAAAAACGAATAAACAAAAAAAAAAAAATAAAAATAAGAGAAAATTAAAGGATGCAAATGAAAAAAGGGGAAAAAAGAGAAAGAATAAGATAAATAAGAAAATCTTCGTTCTAGGAGCTCGACTTTCGTGGTACCAACAAGGTGATTGATTTGAACAAACGCACGTTAAATTGCGCGGGAATTTGGCCAGAGAGGATTTACGAGCCGGTTTTTATTTTTTTTTCCGTTTACTTGGCCGTACATTGTGCAATGGGAGTCGTCTCGATTACCGATAACATGTCGGACATGGAATACATTATCGGTTGCATAGAAGAGAACATGTTCAATTTTATGGCGCTATTGAAGATATGCATATGCAGGATGAAAAGCAATTCGTTGGCCGAATTTTTAAAGGATATCAAAGTCGATCTTATCCCAGGAAGATACAAAACCGATGAGGAAAAGATCGCCTTCTTGAATTATAACAATTTCAGTCTAAAGTTCGTCAAGGTCACTATGATATCCTGCATAACGGCCGCTACGCTGTATTATCTATCCGTTCTAGCTCCCAACGTTGAAATGGGTAAATTCTTTTTTCTTTTTTTTTTTATAATCAATTCGAAATATTATTTGACCGATAGATAACATTTTGTTTTATTTCTATTACTTCGAAAAATTAATTTCAATTTTTTACGATCGGCCATTTATACATTTATTTATCCTTTTATCATTACGATCTTTCTTTTTCTTTTCCATTTTTTTATTTTACATTTAATCATCTTCCTTGTTCTATATTCTTTCTTCTTTATCTCTTGCACTAAATATATATTATTTTTAACATAAGATGGTCGTTAAATATTTATTGAGTCTATCCGGAAAAAAAACTCATAGAAATTGTAATAACGTTATACACATTTTAAAGATTACTTTTATATCAATTATTAAAAAAAAAAGAAATTATTTAATACTATTACATGTTTCATTAATGATATCACATTTATATATGCAATCGATTTAAAAATATTTCTTATAAGGAAACATCGAACACAATTTTACTTTTCATTAAGATTTATTTTTATAAAATATACCGGGGAGGGGGGAAAAATTAGAAATAAAAACTCTTTCTCCGTTAAAAGCAATTACAAATAATATTATAAAAAAAATTATAGTATCATTATATCGAGGAAAATCATAAATTGATTTCATAGTTTTCGTTTCTCGTTAGTTAAAATAAAAAAAGAAAAAACAAATCTCTTCAACGGTCATCGTTTAGTAAAAAAAAAAAAAAAAAAAAAAAAAAAAAAAATAGAAAAAAAGAATGTCTAATAAAATCAAACGTTTCTCTTACAATACTTTTGTTACTTTCAGTCGTGGCAAATTCGTCTTACGGATACAGAGTGCCATACAAAAGTCGTCCGCTGATCGAGCCGACAAATCTTACAATCTACGTCTGTCTTTGTCTGTATCAATTTTTAATAGTACTAATTATAATCTTCGGTTACGTCGGAACGGACTGTCTTTTAATCAGTTTGGTACTTCACGTCAGTGGTCTGTTCTCCGCACTTTCCTGCAAAGTAAAACACGTTTTAGAAAATCCGGAAAATCGTAGACGTAGAATAAGGAAATTGATTTTGAGACACATACGTTTAGTACGGTAATAATAATAGTTGCAATAAAAATAATAAATAATTATAAATTTATTAATAACCATGCTGACAATGACAACAACAACAACAATAATAATAATAATAATAATAATAATAATAATAATAATAATAATAGTAGTAATAATGAATTAATATAAAATGAATGAATCCATTAAAAAACTTTATAAAACATATATATATATGTACAAACACCCATACATTACAATTCACATTATAATTTGTATGATAATGGAATATTGATATTATAATTAAAATATATATTATGACAATGTATACGAAAAAACAATGAAATATTATTATATGTACAAATATATACATATATAGTTATCTGTATAGATATATACATTTGTATATAAAATGAACACCAAAAATAATGCATTAAGTAGAAAAGCAATATAAGATAATAACAATAATAGTAATTATTATTATTATTATTATTATTATTATAATACAATAATAATAGTCATATAAATATAGATATATGCATATTGTATTATAATTTAACAATACGATGCATACATTAAAAATGGTAAAATAAGATCGTATATACATATATATGTATATGAATATAAGTATATGTATATATATACATATACTATGTAGAATGTTTCAGATTAGCAGAATCATTGGAAAGTGATTTTAACATACTAATTTTACAACAATTATTGGGAAGTACTATTCATCTTTCTCTTCTCGGTTACGACGGCCTCGTTGTTAGTATAACATAAATTTTGTTATTGCTATTTTTAAAAAATATTCTTAAGAAAAAATTTGATTCTAATTCGATTTATTATTATTATTATTATTATTATTATTATTATTATTATTATTATAATTTTCAGAGTATGTCAGCAGGACAGGAAGCAAAGTTAATCGCATTTGGCATAATCGCAGGTTGCGTTTTAAGCACGCTATTGGCTTATTGCTATATTGGAGAGTGTCTTATTAACGAAGTACGTAAATTATATTGTTTGTACGGATTAATGTCATTTTATGCTGCGAATACAATGATATCGTTACACACACTCTCTAATGAAGAAACATAGATACATACTAACATAAATATCGATCATTTACTTTTAATAATTCATTTACATTTATTTCTATTCGTTTATAATTATTTGTTTTTCTCTATTATTTATTATACTTTAAATACATATATATATATATACATATATTATTTATCATACTTATTTATTATTATTTACTGAATATATTTTTTTAGAACACTCTTTTTATTAAAAAAGTGATGTGTATATAATGTATATATTAGCACAGATATATATTATATCATACACATTAAATTCATAAAATTTATAAGTTATATTTACTGTGTCCCAAAAAATTTCACATCACTTTTCAGGATTTCAAAACTTCAGGCGTTCTGGGGATTATCTCGAAACACATTCTTATCTAATTTTTTTTTGTCTTTTTAAAATTCTGTTTGACCTATCAGGTCGTTCAATACCCACTTCCCCGTCGTAAAATAATTGATAATGGTGATTACAAACTAGTAAATCTTTAAATACGTATTTTATAGAGTATGTCTTTCGGTGAATCATTTTATCAGTGCGAATGGTATAATATATCTCAAGAGGAGATTAAATTAATACACATATGCATGATGCGATCGTCAAAACAAATGCAACTGACTGTCGGCAAATTCTTCGCGTTGTCGTTGACTACGTTCACAGATGTGAGTAGAAATTAATTTTTTTTTTATTTCGTTTTTCCTTTCATTTCATTTATATATATATATATATATATATATATATATATATATATATATATATAATTCTCTGAATCATCTTTTCATTCTTTTTCTATATTCATTCTTTTGAATGAATTCAAATTTTATTATAATCATTCTTTTTCTATATTCATACAGTCTCGTACGATTTCAGGTTGTAAAGACATCGATGGCGTATTTATCCGTACTTCGAACTTTTATGTAAAAAGAACGAAAAAAAAATACTAAAGAGGAAACATAAAAAAAAAAAAATAGAATAGAAAATTTTACGTGTTACATTAAAGAGAAAAAAAGAAATTGAAAAAAGACAGGGTATCTTTATCGAATTAATAAAATTGATTGAATAAACAACGCTACGTTCCTTTATTTCCAAATTTTAATTAAAGAAAGAAAGCTCACTGTTTTTAATCTAAACGATAACGTTATAAAAATGTTGTCTCACCTTGTTTACAATTTCGTAATCTCGCGTAGTGTGCGTCCATGTTTACAGTAAAAAACGAACTAAAGGTGATAGCGAAAAAAGAAACTCGATAGAAAAAAGAAGAGAAAAAGAGAAATATGGAGAAGAAAAAGAAATACGATATCAATTTTATTATTTAAAGTATATCAATTGCGATTAAAATATATTATTATGGAACTGTTCGTAGCGGCCTCGTCAAATATTTTCTGAGAGAAAAAATAAGTAAAATGAAATAAAATAAACATCTAACACTGCATAGGGATAGCGTTCGAGGATCATTTCTTTTCTTTCTTTCTTTTTTTGTTTTTATCTGATCGGAGAAGTATTGAAGACTCGAGAGGATAACGCGAAACTCTATTCCTTCCAATTCTTTTTTTTTTCTCGTCCCCAGATACAATCTCTCGGCATGTATATGTTAGCAATTTTCTACGCACGATTCACATCTGTGGAAAAACTTTAACGATTGGGAAGTGTCGGATTTATTTAAATTTGACCGTTACATTTCACTCGCATAGTTTCAGTTTATGCGCTTCCTATCTTTTTGGCCGCGTATCTTGAAGAGTATTCGCGTCGTTTAAAAGTCTCAGGAGTGACTGCGAAAAAGAGAAATAAAAAGAAAAAAAAATTAAAAAAAATGAGAAATGAAATTTCAGAACCGTCTAAATCGATCGCAGAACTTACCGTACCATACATTGGCAACAATTTTCGGTATTAAAAAAAAAAAAAAAAAGAAAAGAAAAGAGAAAAGACATTCCATTTCTTCCTCAAGACAGACTTCTTCTTCTTTATCACGAAACTTTCGACGGAAACTGTAACCAACATTGATAAAAAAAGAAATAAATAAATAAATAAAAATAATTACGAAGTTGTCTGAACGATCGCAAAACTTACGACAGCATAAACCGTCGATCTCCATTGTTAGAAAAAAAAAAAAAAAAATAAAAGGAAGAATATATTGTAGATATAGTGCGGAATGTTCGTACAAATTTATCGTAGCAAAAATTCGGGCGACTACGATTATTACGGTTATGAAAAAAAAAAAAAAAAAAAAAGAAAAAATGTAACGGAAAGAGAAAATTTCAGAATCATCTGAAATGATCGCAAAACACTTACCGTAACGATCTAAATTTTAAAGCGAGACAATAATGAAAATTAAAAAACGTCTAAACCGAACTCAAACGTGACCGTCAACCTTAACGCAATTACTATAACGTTGTACAAGCTATACAACAAACTCTCGCACGTAACTCTCCCGACAAAGAGCACGTGTCTCTTCGTACGATCATTGAATTATCACATTTCAAATAATTCTCGTCTTTCTGTCAACGTTCGAGATAGGACGTTCCATACTATAGAGAATGAAAAATAGAAATGAATAAAGAAGAAAGATGGGGCAAACAAAAAATACATCTACCCGTCAATTCGATCAAAAACTTTACCAAGTGCAACGAAAAAACGAAGTTGCGTTCTCCGAAAAGGAAAAAAAAAAAAGAAAGGGAAAGGAAAACCACAAAAAAAAAAATTGGAACGAGAAATGTAGAGACCGATGTTAGACGCACGAAAGTAGGTAAGATAATTGCGACGAAAAAAAAAAAAAAAAAAAACAAAAAAAAAAAGAAACAAAAAAGAAAGGAAGAACGAAACGAAACGAAACGGCGATGAAGTCAAAAGGAAGTTTCGGAAAGTTTCGAAAATAAAAAAAAAAGGAAGAGAAAATCCAGGATCATTATAAACCTTCGTTCCCCCATGAACCCATCGAACTCTCTCTTTCGTTCCTTTTTTTTTTACACCCCCACTCTCCACACCTTACAACCTCCCCACCAGACCTCCATTGCCAAGCTACGCGATCTTCTCTATTCTCGAATATACGTATGTTTTAACCTTGGAACATTATTCGACTCGAGTTCGATTGATACGTTCTTGTCTCGCACGTACAATAACGAACGTTAATTAACGAACGAGTAAATAGAAAAAAAAAAAAAAAAAAAAAAAATTATTACGACGAATTCGAAAGGAAATAAAGGATTAAAATTTGTATTTCTTTTTATCAGATTAGACAAGGAATAGAAGAAAATTCGTGGGCTTGTAGTTTTATCGATTCGAGTGGATAAAGTTCGTCGGAAGTGTCACCGGATGCGATTAATCGATTTTTTCAAATGAATCGTGGTGTGCGTGTGTGTGTCTGTGAAAGTATGTGTGTGCGCGCGTGCGTGCGTGGGGACCGTAAAGCTATAGAGGCTAAAAGGTTCGGAAATATTTATGAAGCTCTATTACGGAGATAACTGTTAAATAAATAAGTCATAGGGTGCATTCATTTAAAGAAGGTTTATTTCGATCGGTGTTTAGAACTTACATTGTTTTTTCCCTTATGTGTCGTCCTTGCTTAGTCATGGTGAATATGCGTTCTTGAATTTGTTTATTATTTTTTCCCCATTCGTTTCTATTTTTCCTTTTTTTTCCTTTTTTATCGGTCTTCCAGTTCTTTTCTTTTTTTGCGATCAAGTCGGATCACAAAAAGAATACGCGTGTTCGTGCATGCGCGTGTGTGTTTCTTCTTTCTTTTTGTTAAGTAAATTGTAAATATGATTTTCTCTTTTGTTGTGTTACAGAAAATGACGTGGTATCTTTTTGTTAAGCGAATCGCAACAAATGACTTTTTTTCTACCATTCGTCAACATTAAAAAAAAAAATATATTTTTTGACACTTTTACATTTTTTTTCTGTCGTAATAAAAAATAAAAATTAATCGATTAAGAAAATTTGTCATTAAGAGTATCTTAACGAATGACGAAATTCCATTTTATTTTTCTTTCATTTATATTGAAAGATATATTAGATGCGTTTTACATTTTTCTTTTTATATGTGATAATAACGGAATGAAAAGCAAGTAAATGAAAAATTGTGCTAGAGAAATTCGGTTGATCGGTGAACTCCCAGAAAGCGACATGGTCAATTAAAAGAATGAAACGTGAATGAGAGAAGATATGCAGAAATAAAATTTCGATTTCGTCGCAATTAACCAATTTGAAAAGATCAAAACGAAACAAAAAACAAAGTGCAATAAAAATTCAATTAATCAATAAATTCCGAGAAACGATTTAATTAATTTAATTAATTTATTAAGAAAATAAAAAAAAAGTAATCAATTTAAAAAAAGTTAAGCTGATGCATGCAATAAAAATTCAATTAATCAGTAAACCACGAGATAGCTAAACGAGTTAATTAACGACTAATTGATTGAAAAAAAAAAAAAAAAAAAGAAAAAGAAAACGGGAAAAACGAAAAACGAATAAACAAAAAAAAAAATAAAAATAAGAGAAAATTAAAGGATGCAAATGAAAAAAGGGGAAAAAAGAGAAAGAATAAGATAAATAAGAAAATCTTCGTTCTAGGAGCTCGACTTTCGTGGTACCAACAAGGTGATTGATTTGAACAAACGCACGTTAAATTGCGCGGGAATTTGGCCAGAGAGGATTCACGAGCCGGTTTTTATTTTTTTTTCCGTTTACTTGGCCGTACATTGTACAATGGGAGTCGTCTCGATTACCGACAACATGTCGGACATGGAATACATTATCGGTTGCATAGAAGAGAACATGTTCAATTTTATGACGTTATTGAAGATATGCATATGCAGGATGAAAAGCAATTCGTTGGCCGAATTTTTAAAGGATATCAAAGTCGATCTTATCCCAGGAAGATACAAAACCGATGAGGAAAAGATCGCCTTCTTGAATTATAACAATTTCAGTCTAAAGTTCGTCAAGGTCACTATAGTATCCTGCGTAACGGCCGCTACGCTGTATTATTTATCCGTTTTGGCCGCCAACGTTGAAATGGGTAAATTTTTTATTATAATTAATTCGAAATCATATTCGACTTATGGATTACTTTTTTTTTTTTCGTTTATCTATTTCGTGTCGAACAATAATGTTTTTTTTTTTTTTTTTTTTTTTTTTTTTTGTACAATCGACTATTCATTTATCGTTTTATTTTTTTTTTATCATTCCGATCAGTAATCTTTGCATGTATGTTCTACGACTGTTTTCTTCCTCTTACCTTTCTTCTTTTTTTTATCTGCTTTTTTTATGTTGTCGAATAATTTTGTTTCAACTACCGTTGGCTTTTCCCTTTGTTATAATTTTTTGTAAATATATTTTAAATAATTTAAGTTATTTCGATTATTTTCAAATGTATAATTTTTTATTTTCAATTTATTGTATTATTATAATTTTGTAAATTTAAAATATTGTATTTGAATATATTTTGAAATATACATTTTTATTGGTTTCTCTTACTTCCTTTCTTTTTTTTTTATATAACGTTAAATATTTATTACCTTCAACGGTAAGATAGTTAGTATAATCATATATCGGGCGTTTGAAATAAATATCATAGAAAATTCTATGATATCTCAATTATATATGCAATCGATTTAAAAATATTTCTTATAAGAAAACATCGAACACAATTTTACTTTTCATTAAGATTTATTTTTATAAAATATACCGGGGAGGGGGGAAAAATTAGAAATAAAAACTCTTTCTCCGTTAAAAGCAATTACAAATGATATTATAAAAAGAATTATAATATCATTATATCGAGGAAAATCATAAATTGATTTCATAGTTTTCGTTTCTCGTTAGTTAAAATAAAAAAAGAAAAAACAAATCTCTTCAACAGTCATCGTTTAGTAAAAAAAAAAAAAAAAAGAAAAAAAAAATAGAAAAAAAGAATGTCTAATAATATCAAACGTTTCTCTTACAATACTTTTGTTACTTACAGTCGTGACAAATTCGTCTTACGGATACAGATTGCCGTACAAAAGTCGTCCGCTGATCGAACCGACAAATCTTACAATCTACGTCTGTCTTTGTCTGTATCAATTTTTAATAGTACTAATTATAATCTTCGGTTACGTCGGAACGGACTGTCTTTTAATCAGTTTGGTACTTCACGTCAGTGGTCTGTTCTCCGCACTTTCCTGCAAAGTAAAACACGTTTTAGAAAATCCGGAAAATCGTAGACGTAGAATAAGGAAATTGATTTTGAAACACATACGTCTAGTACGGTAATGATAATAATAATAATGGCAACAATAACGACAATAACAACAATAATAATAAAAAATAACATAACAATTATAATAATATTAATATTGGTGATGATTATGATAATGATGATGATGATGATGATGATGATGATGATGATGATAGTAATAATAATAATGAATAAAAAAAATAAAAGAAGGCAGTGAATACAATTATAATTCTATGAATGTTTATATACATACATTCATATACATATATATATATATATACATACACATTTTATTATAATTTTTATGACACAATATTAATAGTATAATTGAAATTATATATTATTTATATTATAATATATATTACAAATATGTATTATTTAATTAACATGATTATGTATACAAGAAAATAATCAAATGATATTTCATATATATATATGTGTGTGTGTGTATATGTGTTCAATGAATACATTAAATAGAAGAAAAAGCAAATAACAATGACATTATTTATTATAATAATTATTATTAATAAATAATTATAATATATATATATATATATTTATACATACATATACATAGATAAATATTTATATTTGTGTATAAATATATGAATATATAATACATTTTTATATATGTATAGATATACTACATGCGTAGAACGTTTCAGATTAGCTGAATCTTTGGAAAGTGATTTCAACATACTAATTTTACAACAATTATTGGGAAGTACTATTCATCTTTGTCTTCTCGGTTACGACGGCCTCGTTGTTAGTATAACATATAAATTTTGTTATTGTTATTTTTAAAATATATTCTTCAGGAAAAATTTGATTCTAATTCGATTTATTATTATTATTATTATTATTATTATTATTTTTAGAGTACGTCAGCAGGTCAGGAAGCAAAGTTAATCGCTTTTGGCATAACCGCAGGTTGCGTTTTAAGCACGCTATTGGCTTATTGCTATATTGGAGAGTGTCTTATTAACGAAGTACGTAAATTATATTGTTTGCACGGATTAATGTCATTTTATGCTGCGAATACAATGATATCGTTTCACACACTCTCTAATGAAGAAACGTAGACACATACTAACATAAATAACGATCATTTACTTTTAATAATTCATTTACATTTATTTCTATTCGTTTATAATTATTTACTTTTCTCTATTATTTATTATACTTTAAATACATATATATATATATATACATATATATTATTTTTTGATATATTATTTATCATACTTATTTGTTATTATTTACTGATAATATATTTTTTTGATAGTATTTTTTCTTGAAACATTCTTTTAATATATAAAAAGTGATGTGTTTAAATATATTCGCACTGGTATATATTATGTTATGCACATCAAATTCATAAAATTTATAAGTTATATTCACTGATTGTCCCATAAAATTTGACATCACATTTCAAGATTTCAAGACTACTGGAGTTGAGGAGTAAATTTCGAATCACATTTGTATCTTTTTTTTTTTTTGTTCCTTTTTATAATTCTCTTTGACATGTGATGACGTTCAGAACCTCCTTACAAGTCGAAAATAATTTTGATAATTATGATTATAAACAGATAAATGTTTAAAAAACGTATTTTACAGAGTATGTCTTTCGGTGAATCATTTTATCACTGCGAATGGTATAACATATCTCAAGAGGAGATTAAATTAATGCACATATGCATGATGCGATCGTCAAAACAAATGCAACTGACCGTCGGCAAATTCTTCGCGTTGTCGTTGACTACGTTCACAGATGTGAGTAGAAATTAATTTTTTTTTTATTTCGTTTTTCCTTTCATTTCATTTATATATATATATATATATATATATATATATATATATATATATATATATATATAATTCTCTGAATCATCATTCTTTTTCTATATTCATACAGTCTCGTACGTTTTCAGGTTGTAAAGACATCGATGGCGTATTTATCCGTACTTCGAACTTTTATGTAAAAAGAATGAAAAAAAAAAATACTATAGAGAAAACATAAAAAAAAATAGAATAGAAAATTTTACGTGTTACATTAAAGAGAAAAAAAGAAATTGAAAAAAGACAGGGTATCTTTATCGAATTAATAAAATTGATTGAATAAACAACGCTACGTTCCTTTATTTCCAAATTTTAATTAAAGAAAGAAAGCTCACTGTTTTTAATCTAAACGATAACGTTATAAAAATGTTGTCTCACCTTGTTTACAATTTCGTAATCTCGCGTAGTGTGCGTCCATGTTTACAGTAAAAAACGAACTAAAGGTGATAGCGAAAAAAGAAACTCGATAGAACAAAGAAGAGAAAAAGAGAAATATGGAGAAGAAAAAGAAATACGATATCAATTTTATTATTTAAAGTATATTAATTGCGATTAAAATATATTATTATGGAACTGTTCGTAGCGGCCTCGTCAAATATTTTCTGAGAGAAAAAATAAGTAAAATGAAATAAAATAAACATCTAACACTGCATAGGGATAGCGTTCGAGGATCATTTCTTTTCTTTCTTTCTTTTTTTGTTTTTATCTGATCGGAGAAGTATTGAAGACTCGAGAGGATAACGCGAAACTCTATTCCTTCCAATTCTTTTTTTTTTCTCGTCCCCAGATACAATCTCTCGGCATGTATATGTTAGCAATTTTCTACGCACGATTCACATCTGTGGAAAAACTTTAACAATTGTGAAATGTCGAATATATATTTAAATTCGAGCGCTAAATTTCATTCAGATAATTTCCGGTTATTCGCTTCCTCTCTCTCTCTCTCTCTCTCTCTCTCTTTGCCCAAATTTCAAGATATTTGTGCTATTATATTTATTTACTTCAGTCATTCAAGACTAATCGGACAATACCACGCGTGTCATTGTCTGTATCAATTTTGTCTGCACATTCCTGGAAAGTAAAACACGTTTTAGAAAATCCGGAAATTCGTAGACGTCGAATAAGGAAATTTATTTTGGAGACATATACGTTTAGTACGGTAATAGTAATAATAATTACAATAAAAATAATAAATAATAATAACAAAAACAAGAATAATAATTTTATTAATAATCACGCTGACAATGACATTAATAATAATAATAATAATAATAATAATAATAATAATAATAATAATAGCAGTAATAATAACAGTAATAATGAATTAATATAAAATGAAAAAATGCATTAAAAAATTTTATAAAACACACACACACACATATATATACACGAACACACACACATTACAATTTACATTATAATTTGTATGATAATGGAATATTGATATTATAATTAAACATATTTTATATTACACACACACACACACACACACACACACACACATAAATATTAATTATTTTATAACATATATTATAAATATTATAATTGAATATGACTATAATTGCATATGACAATAATAATAATTACAATAAAAATATTAAATAATAATAACAACAAGCACAATAATAATGATAAATAATAATAACAACAAGCGCAATAATAATGATTAATAATAATGACAACAAGCGCAATGATAATAATATTATTAATAATATTATTATACGAATAATATTAATATTAATATTAATATTAAGAAGAGTGTGGGGAAAGAAACGTTCGATAAAAATGAAAAGAAAGGAGGAATACAAAGGAGAGAGAGAGACGGACAGACAGAGACAGTGAGAGAGAGAGAGAGAGAGAGAGAGAGAGAGAGAGAGAGAGAGAACGAGAAAGGGAGGAACAAAAAGAAATTGAATTAGCGTGTAGCGTGCGACACGTAAAAGAAACAAAAAAAAAAACATAAAAAGTAGAAATAATAAAAGAACAAAAAAGTAGTAATATTGGTATAAGAAGAAGAAGAAGAAGAAGAAGAAAATTGAGAATTTAATTTCTAAACGTTCCGTCGACTTTACAAACTTTGAACCTTACTTCTCCAGTTGATAAGATAATTACCTCTATGTGCTATAGGGTGTACGTGGGGTATAGGAGAGTAAGAAAAGCAAAGAAAAAAAAAAAAAAAAAAAAAAGGAAATAAAGAAAAAAAAAAAAGGAAGGAACGGCCGGACATTTAGAATGAAAATCGACTTGAATAGAAGAAAATTGACTTTCGAAAGCTCCATTCATTATTTATAGATAGATCGAAGATACAAATCTCTTTGTTCCTTTCGAATGGGTCGGAGAAAGAGAGAAAGAGTGATAGAAAGAGAAAGATAGACGGAGAAAGAGAGAGAGAGAGAGAGAGAGAGAGAGAGAGAGAGAATGAAACGTCAGTTCGAACGTGGCTCTCGTTCGAAGACAATTCGTCATGAAGAAAGTAAGTTGTAATGTAATATCGAATAGCTGTCGTTGTACCTTACGAATAGAAAATAATAAAACGAACGAACGAACGAACGAACGAATAAATAAAAAAAACAAATGAAAGAAGAAAATAAGACGAAGAAAAGGGAAAAGAATGAAACGAAACAATCGAGGAGAAATTTGGGTGATCGATTTATTATTTTCTCTCTCTATCTATCTATCTATCTATCTATCTATTTATCTATCTATCCCTCTGTTTCTTTGTACAATAAATTCACCTTTGTCTTACATTTTTTTTTTCTTTTTTCTTTTTGCAACAAGATACAATATTAATAATACTACTACTACTAATAATAATAATAATAATAATAATAATAATAATAATAATAATAATAATAATAATAATAATAATAATAATAATAATAATAATAATAATAATAATAATAATAATACATTTATTTTTTCTTTTTACTATTTATTA